>PVJX010003277.1:0-111587 GCA_004027295.1 Dolichotis patagonum | reverse complement strand
ACTAGCTTGAGAGATAAGAGATTCACATATTTGTCAGACAGTGAACTAGTTCTACAACAAACATCAAAACTGCGGTATAATTTAACTGAACAACAAAAACTGCCAATACAGCTGGGGAATATCCAAAAGAGGAGGCTTTAATCACAGAGGCCTGAGTGAAAGAGGAAACGTGACTGGAATAGAAAGAGACATTGGGAGTAGGAGACAGGGTGAGCTGCTGCCTAGGTACCTCACTCAGCTTGTGACACTGGACAAGTCCTTAAACTCATGTGGGGTCCAGTTTCCTTTCTTTACGTGGGAATACGGCTTGGAGACAACACTATAAACACCAAATTCTTGATTTTGACACAGGCTTTCTGACATTGAATATCTAGGCAGGATGCTTTTCCTAAGAGACAGCCTCAGGGACCTCGTCTGTAAAATGGGAATTCTAATGTCTCCTAGAGGCATTTCTGGAGACTATATGAGAAAAACAGGCAATTTTCTGCATATGGCTTTGGGCCTGACACACAACAGATACTCAATAAAGGAGGGAAAAATGGATGAATAAATTAATAAATGATAAATAAATGAACTCAACCTCCCAAGAGAAAGTTTACTTGAAACTGTCAGTTCAAGTTTTCTTTCCCATCAGTCTAAACCTTTCATTAGATCACTCGATAAAATTTCATTAAAAATCTATCCTTTGCTGAGTTAATGTTGTGGGTGATAGAAATAACGTAGTAAAAAAAAAAAAAATATGGCCAATACCCTGTTCTTCAAAAGACTAACTCTAGAGTATAGGCAAATGATCTATAAGAAAATAAATAAGTCAATTATGTCTTAGGGTTAAACTGCTATGAACAAAGAAAAAGCTGTAACGTGATAAAAGGTTAATAAAATGGGGCAAAAGAAGTCTAAATTTAGCTTAGAAATAGAATAGTTATTTTACTTTATTTTTCTTTCTGCAAAAGTAGCTTTTGCTGTTTTAGTTACCTTACCTTTCTAAATCATTTTTAGAAAAATATTATTTATGTCTATGAAACTCCTGTGTAGATTTGCATAGTAATTATGTTAAAGTCTTTTGTCTCTTTGGGGAGTCTGGGCATCTTTACTATATGTCTCTTCCAATAATTTTGATTTATTGATTTTTATCAGCATTTAATAGTTTTCACTGTGTGTATCCCCTACATATTTAGCTAAGTACTTCACTGTGTTTTAGGAATTGTATGCGCTATTTCATTTTTTACTTCAGTGCCATGTGTTCCTTGCTAGTATAAAGGAAGCATATTCTGAACTGGGAATAGAACCCAGGATCTTTGCACTGAGATATATCCTCAGCCCTTTCTAAAATTTTTTATTTTGCTACAAGGTCTTGCTAAGTTTCCCAGGGTGAGGCTGAACTTGAGATTTTTTCTGCCTCAGCCTCCCAGAGTGCTGAGATTACAGTACTTATACCAATGTCCCTGGCTGTTTATATTCTTTGTATTCTGAGAACTTGCTGATTCATTCATTATGCCTACCAATTACTGTTGTTGTTGTTGTTGTTATGGATCTCTTAAGATTGTCTGATAAACAATCATGAGATCTGCTTGAGGTAGCTTTATTTATTTCTGTCTATTTTCTTTTTCCTCATCTTACTGCACTTGTTAGACCATTCAGGACTATGTTGAATTACAGTGATTGTTCCTGGCCTTTAAAAGAGAACATTCAGTATTTCATCATAAATATTTACTTGTAGATTTTTTATTGATGTTCATTATTAGTTTGAATAAGTTCTTTTCTGTCATTATTTTTATGACAGTATTTTAAAATCATTTTAGGTGTTAAATTTTGTTAAATATTTTTTCCACTTCAACTGATATGCCCATAGGAGTTTTCTCTTCTTTTCTCTTTTGATATATGAACAAGTTTTCAAACATCAATCCATTCTGCGTACCTGGAATAAACTCCATTTAATCACAACATAATTCTTTATGTCTTACTAAACTCTATTTGGTAATATGTTTTTATAGATTCACAATCATTACATGAGAGTTTTTTATATTACTCTGTAATTTTCTGATTTGCACTTTGGTTTTGGTAATGAAGAAATAGTATTGCCCCCAAAAATGAATTTGGAAGTATTCTCTCTTCTTCAATTTTTGGAAAGGATTTTTTTTCTCAAGAGTTGGTATTCTTTAAACATTTCTGTGAAAGTATTAAGGTCTAAATATTTGGGAGCAGTAGTTTTTAAAGTTATAAATTCACTGGTAGGGGGCTATACAAATTATTTCAAGTTTTAAGTTTTTTTAAAGAAGTGGTCTTTTAACCTAAGTTGTGGAAACTATGTGTATATAATTATATGTAATATTCCATTATTATCTTTTTGATGTATTCTGGGTCCATAGCAAGATTGTCTGTTTGATCCTCTGATACTGGCAATTTGCACATTCAATCATTTTTATTCATTAATCATATTTGAGTTTTTTCTATTTTATTGACATTTTCAATGAATCCATTGTTTTATTTTATTGATACTTGTTAACTTTTTTATTTTCAATTGCACTGATTTCTTCTCTTTTTGTGGGTTTATTTTGCTGTCCTTTCCTTACATTCTTGAGGGAGGAGCTTGAGTTACTGATTTTAAACTTCCTCCTTATTTTGGACGGATTTAGGGCTATACATTTTCTTCCCATTGAGTATAAAGCCACAAATACACTACCGGAAAAGGATGACTCATTGCTTTAGCTGTAACCCAAGAATTTTGGAAATTTTATTTTTATTTTCATTGAGTTTAGGGTAATGTTTATTTCCCTTGTGTCTTTCTCTTTGACCCATGTATTACTTAGAAGTATGATGTTTCTTTCCAAGTACTTAGTGATCTTTCTGTCAACCCTGACATGGACTTACGGCTTATGTCCACACATAATTCATGTAGAAATTGTAATTCTCAATGTAATACTGTTCTCACCTAGAACTTCTGGGAGGTGATTGGATCATGCAGGTGGATTCCTTATTCCTCTTAAAAGAGAAGAAATAGAGAGTTGGCTGTCTCTGATTGTAATGTATAAAGACACAGGAAGAAAAAAAGGAGAAAGCCCTTAGCAGAATACTGACTCAACCAGAGATTTAGCTTCCAGAACTGTATATCTTTTGTTTAAGCTACCCAATCTATGACATTTTTTATACTAGCCCGAACTGATAAAAGGCACTCTTTTATTATTTTATCTCTAGTTTGATTCTATAGCAGTAGGATAATATGTTCTATGTGACATGAATTCTGTACATTTTGCTTTGTTAGTTGAGGCATACACATTTATGATTGTTGTCAGATACTATATTAAAATGGTAGATGGACCTTCTATCATTACATGATGTTCCTCTCTAATGATTTGTACTCAGACCTACTTCATCTAATCCTAATATTCTACTTCTGGTTTTGTTTTATTTGCATATTGTGTCTTTTTTATTTGTATTCAATCTGCCTATATTATCATATGTGAAGAAATCTCTTGTACAGAGTATACAAGAATTTGTAAAAAAAAAATTCTTCTGCTAATTTCTTTTAATTGATGCTTGAGATTATTCAGTTTAATGTGATAACAGATATGTTAGTGTTTATGTCTGCTTTTTATTTACGTTCTGTATTCTGGTCTCCATTTTCCATTACTCTGGTTTTTTCCCCCTGCCTTTATGTAGGTTGTATGAACATTTGTTAGACTTCCATTCTGATTTATCTATATGAATTCTGCATTCATCTCCTTGTGTACTTTTTAGCAGTTGCTGTAGGTGTTCTTCAATTCCTCTAGGTTACAGATGCCGTAGATTTCCCAGTTTAAGTTATGTGTAGTATCCTGACTTTCCTTTATTTTCCTTTCTCCCATGGAATATAATTTTCTCCATTATTCCTCTAAATACATTTAGGACTATATCAGAGAAGTACCATCTGTTTCTTTAACTATTAAATGTATTGTAGAAAAATCCAAAAGAGAAGGAAGATGCAAAGTATCCATATTTTTGATGGTTCTTTCTTCATTCCTAATATTGCAAGATCCCTCCTTTTTTTTTTCTTTATTTTCCTACTGCTTAGATAACTTCCTAGTCCCATTTTAGATCAAGTCTCCTGGTCACAAATACCTAGGTTTTCCTCTGTTTGAGAATGTCTTGATTTCTCCTTCATTCCTAAAATACATTTTCGCTGGACATGGGATTCATTTTTAGTCAGTATTTTAAAAATATTCTACCTTTTCCCAGTCTTGCATTGTAAAAGTGCAATTGTCATTGAATTGGCTTCTCATGAGAACTGCCACTGTCATCAAATTGTGTTTTATTTTCTTTGCTATAGATAAGATGTAATTGTTTTCAACATTTTTTTCTTGAAATACTAAAGGACCTTGACTATGATGTTTTGATGTGAATTTCTTTCTTTATCCTATATGGAGTTTGCTTGGTTTTTTTTTTTTTTTAATATGTAGGTGTTTTAGATTTGAGAAGTTTTCAGTCATTAGTTGAGTAACACTCTTTGCTCTACTTTTGGGACTCCAATGACACAAATATCAACCCTTTTTCTTTCTTTTAACATCATACAGGCCATTAAGATTGTGTTAATTCTTTCTTGGTCTACTATTCAGTGTCACAATTTTGATAGTTGTATCTTTAATTTACTGATTATTTTCTTTATCTTCTCCTTTCTGACACTGATCCTATCCAGAATTTTTATTTAATTTGCTATATTTTTCAGTTCTAAGATTTCCATTTTTTTAGCTTTATTCTTTTCATTTTGTTGCTGAGCCTTTTATTTGTCATTTCTTTCAAAAATGGACACAAATACTTCACAGAGCATTTTAAAATAATGGCCATTTTAATATCTTAAATTTATTACATATTATTTTGGTGTTAGAGTCTGTTATTTGTATTTGTATTTTTATTTTTTTGCACTCTCCTGGTAGTTGGTATGACGAGTAATTTTTGATGGAAATATTTTCAAATTGATGTTATTATTTTAGTTTTGGATTTTATGTTTTTCTTGAATTTTAAAATTTTTCTTAGTACATGTTTGCAGTATACAATGATTACATTCATCCTGGAAAGTTGGTGTATGTATTTTACACATCTTAATTCATTTTTCATCCCCTTCTACTTCCCTTCTTCTATCCCTCTCATTTGAAACAACAGTAACAACAGAATCACTCTATTTCCTATTATTCTTGTTATCTTTTATTTTTCTGTTTATTTATATTTTGGGTTTCTCATATAAAATAAACTAAGTGATATTTCGGTTTCTGTATCTAATTCATTTCACTTAATATTATGGTCTCAGGTCCATCTATTTTCCTATTAAACATTCTTTTATTTTTTATGGATGTGTAGTATTCTATTTATCTACTCATCTCTTGATGGACATAAAGGTCATTTCCACAATATAACTATTATGCATTGTTGTGCATGTATCACTACAACATTATGTCTTTAACTCTTTGGGAAAGTGAATAGCTGGGTCATAGAAGGAGAACACCTGGTCAAATGGAATTTCTAGTTCTAGTTTTTCGATGAATCACCATACTGATTTTCAAAGTGTTTGTACTAGTTTATATTTCCACCAGTGATGTATAAGCACTTATTTTTCCCTGCAGCCTTGCCAGTGTTTGTTACTGTTTGAGTTCTTGATGATAGCATTCTTTCTGGAATAAGATAAAATTTCAGGATTGTTTTAATTTGCATTTCTCTAATGATCTGAGACATTGACTGTTTTGCATGTATTTATTGGTCATTTGTACATCTAAAAAGTGTCTATTTATTTTAGTTGCCTTTTTTTGACCAGGTCTTTTGTTTGCTGGGGTAGGGTGTATAATATTTTTTAAATCTTTATATATTCTGGATAGTCCTCTGTCCGAGGAATATCTGGCAATTTTTTTTCCCATTCTGTAGGTTGTTGGTTGTTTCCTTTGCTGTACAGAAAGCTTTTAATTTGAGGTGATCCCATTTGTTAATTCTTGGTGTTATTTGTTATGCAATTGGGGTTCTGCTCAGAATGTCCTTGTGTTTGCTCAGAATGTCCTTGTGTTTGCTCAGAATGTCCTTGTGTTTGCGTATGTCTTCAAGAGTTTTACCTGCTTTATCTACCAGCAGACTAAGTGCTTGTGGTTTAATATTTAGACCTTTGATGCACTTTGATTCTAGTTTGTACCTGGTGAGAGATATGGGTCTACAGTCAATCCTCTGCAGATGAGTAACCAGTTTACTCAGCCATAACTTGTTAAATAAACTATCTTTCCTCTACTGTATGTTTTTGGCCCTTTTGTCAAAGATCAGAAAGCTGGATGTGCCTGGAATTACTTCTGCATCCTCTATTTTGTTCCACTGATCCACATGTCTGTTTTTGTGCCAGTACCATGCTCTTTTTATCACTGCAGCTTTGTAATATAACTTGAAATTCTGGGTTGTGATATCGCCTGCTTTGCTCTTTTTACCCACTTTTGCTTTTGCTATTGTGTGTCCCTTCTGGTTCCATTCAAATTTTAGGATTTTTTTTTCACTAGATCTGTGAGAAATGCTGTTGGCATTTTATAGGGATTGCATTAAATACATATAACAATTTTGGTAGTATGACCATTTTGACACTATTGATCCTGCCTTTCTGGGAACAGGAGATAGTTTTTCATTTTCTGATGTCCTCTTTAATTTAGCTTTGGATTTTATTTCATCCTTCTATTTTACTTGGATCCCTGTAATGTCATCAGAGTAAAATGGTTTTGTTTCTGATAAAGGAGAACAAGCCCAGTGGGTTCACCTGGCCCCAGTGATACCTAAGAAGGAAGGCCCCTTGCTGCTCCCAGGCCGGGTGGGAGTCTGACTCCTCACAAAACTTAATACCTTCCAAGTGGGGGTGGGAGATGTGCCTGTTTACTGTTCACTTGGCCTCCACTAACACCAGATGGACAGGAGGTGGCCTTGTTACTGGTGGTTAGAGGGGAGTACGCTTTCAAATTAGTCTTGTTCTGGCAATACTCCAGCAGGGAAGGGGAAAAGGAAGGAGTCTCACTGCTGTGGGTTAGGGGTAAAAGTCCAGGTTTTGCATATGGTCTTCACTGACAGTGAGTGAGTCAGGGTGTGAAGATGCATTTCTTCTTGATGGAAAGTAAAAGTTCTGTCCCTCTACTTGATTTTTGCTGGCATGGGTGAGATGAGGTCCATAATTATATTTTCTTGGGGCATTCAGCTGTAGTAGTACAGTTATTGTCTCACAGTTTTCTGTTTTGCTAAGCTGTCTTTTTCTAGTACATTAGCTAGAGAAAGCATGCCTTTTTATTTTTATGTTTTAATTTTTTTTTGCGTGTGCTTATTAGCATTTCTGAGCTACTGTTTCCTTCAGTTCCAAACCTAGGACATAAAAAAAAAAAAAAAGAGAGAGAGAACTCAGGAAATTGAATCTTCAACTTTTCTTAGGTCCCAGTGCCCCTGGCTGGTCTACCTTTTCTCCACCTTCTACAGTTTTATGTTTGTTTTATACATAACATCTAGGGCTGTTAGTTGTATTTAGCAGGAGGAATAGAGAAAAGATGTCTGTTTCCCCGCAGGCTGTTTTTGCACAGCCCTAAAGCTAAGAATGACTTTTACATTTTGTTTTTAAAAATGGAAGAATATGAAACAAAAAAAAAGATCACATGTGACTTGGAAAGCCTAAAATATTTACTATATAATCCTTTATATAAAAAAGCTGCTGACCCATGGCTCAGCCCTGGGAAAGCATCCCGTTTATTCTAAGTACCCCTGGAAGGCTTTGGAGGGTTGTCAGCAGAGGAATGAAGTGATTTGATTTGCTACTTTGAAGAGATTATGGAAGTTAGTAGATTCAATTATCTCTAAGCATTTTCTTAGCGCTCACAGAAGGAGCCTTGGGAAGCAAGCTCCAAGAGCCTGGAGTGCATATGAGGAAGAAGGGGTCTTGTCTAACAAAGACCCCATCCCAGGAGCAGCTGCTCCTCTCCCTGAGGCTGTACAGTAAGGTGAGAGAGCTGGGGCTCTTACTCCTGTCAGCTGGGATGTAGAACCTCCCAGCCCACACTGTGCTCCATTTCAGGGGAGGACTCCCTGGCAGACTCTAGGACTGGATCCCTGGGTCTAAGTCTTGCAGTTCTGGGAGAAGGAGAGGGTGCCTGGGGGACTCCCAGCAGTGCCCCACACTGCTCCTTCAGCCTCCTCCTCTATCCCAGTGCCTGCTCTTGCTGCTTCTTAGCCCAATTTTTCATCACCACTAAGCCATTTGTTTCTGCTTGTAATTATGCATTTTAATGTTCATTAATTATGGAATGCAAATTGCTGTGAGTGCAAAATTTGTAATAAGCTGTTCTACCACCCCACCCCCAGGTCTAGAAGGTGGGCCAGCTGTTCTGAGCAGAAGAAAAAACAACCAACTTACAAAATTGAATAACTTCTCCTTGGGGGTAGGGAGTGTTGAGTAAAATGTAAGGTAAATAAGGCTGAGGGATTTCCTCATGGGGTGCCACCAGAGGATGCCTGCCCTTCCTGGGGCCTGGGGGACCTCAGTATGGTACCTTTGTTCTTTCTTATAACATTTGGTCTCTCAAGCACTGTAGTATTGAACAGAGCCCAAGCTTAGATGGACTACATTACCTTGAGTTTGTTTCCTACACAAAGCATCAGTTTTTTCATCTGATGATAAAATAATGAGGAAACCATCCTCACAGTGGATGTTGCTGGGAAATGAGAGTCTGAAGATAACAAGCCAGGTCCCAGACGGCGTCAGTAAATACCTGGGGAGGGCTCCCAGAGCACTGAATCGCAGTTCTGCCTGGCATTGTTCTCTAACTGGCTGAGTGGTTCTAAGGCAGCAACAATGGACTCTGAACCTGTTTTTCCACTGTAAAATGATGACCTTGGCCAGTTGGAAGATGGAAAATCAGTTCAGAGCTTCATTTTTGTCAAAGCAACTATAAACTATGAAAAAGGTTCTAAAATATTTGAGAGGAAAATAAAAATTTTCCAAGGAATCAACTAAATGTGTCTTAAGATTTCATAAGGATACCTGTAACCCCATTAACAGTGGGTGAAGATAATTTACCTCCAAGTACTCAACAACTATTTGACTTCTCCCGTCTCTTCACTAGAGCAAGGGTAATGATAGTGCTACCTCTTTGACCTAGTCCTCCACAAAATAGCATCCTAACATCATGAGAAACATTCAACAAGATATGACTATAAAAAGACTACAACACATATGAAAGGCAGAGTACATTTTCAGTCACATGGGGTGTGCATGAAGTCTGGGCACAGTCTTAAAATGTGCCCTTGCTTCACTCAGCTTAAATTTTCATGCTGACTCACTGGAAAGGGCTACTCATTTCTCACTTGTGAGAGGACCACAGGAGATCAGGCACTCTGTTCCCCCCCCCTCCCGCCATCTGATGTAAGGCAGGTGCTCACAAACTGTTCCTACTCTGATTACCTTGCTATTTTTCCAAAGAGGAAACAGTTCAGGGAAAATATAAGAGAACCACGTATATAGAATGTTCAGGCAGCCCATTTGCCATGAACAGTGTTATCCTTCTCAGCAACAGGTATGCTTCTGACTATACTGCAAAGAGGAAATGAAAGCTCAGAGCGGGTGACTTGCCTAAAGTCACCCAGCAAGGGAGAGGTAAACTAAGACCACCACTGACGACCCACAAGTCATCAGCCTTTCTGTGATGCTCACAAGGGATTCGGAGTGATGAAGGCTACACAGGGATCCCTGGAGCCCTCTCAGAAGGGTTTGTGTGGCCTTGAGAGCACAGAGATGAATGGAGACATTGTTTTTAATAGTCTGGGGTGTGCAGACCCTGGGAAGGAGAGGGAGAGAAAAAAGCAAGGAGGGCAATGAAATGGATATTTATCGAGTATTTACCAGGTGCTTGATATCTTCCACATGCTATCTCTTTGACTTCTCACAGAACTCGAAGCACCTCTAACTTGTGCCCATTTCATAGGCAGGGTTACTGGAGATCACATAAGCTAAAGCAGGGTTGCCAAATTCTTCAGAATGAACCATGCTTTAGTGAGAGTCTGAGTGGGCCTGGCTCTCCTCATCCCAGGAGCCTTGGGACACTGCCTGGGATGTGACAGGGTAGGGCTGCCAGCCCCCAGCTCCCCACCTTTCCCCCCTGTAGCCTCAATCTGTCAACAAGTCCAGCTTACCCTGCTATTAATGCTGACATTGATTTGGACAACCAGGCCAGTCAAGGGCCCATAATTACTGGGAGTTTTAATCAACTCATGCCAATTCAGCTGCTGCTCAATTTGTGCAAGGCTTTGGTGCTGACAGAAGGGAAGGGGCGGGCCTGCAATGAGGATTAAGGGATCAATAGTCCTAGGTAATGTAACCTAGCAGCTGCAGTCTCCAGCAGGGGGCCTTGGACCTTAGTGTGGAGATCACTGAATCTGCTGGACTCTTGGGAGAGCTCCCAGGCACAGAGCCGAAGCCAGCATTCTGCCAGTTGTGCTGCAGACCCTTAGACACTGGCAAACAGTGCCTGCTCCCTACAGAGTCCAACCTCACTACCTCTGTCCATCATCAGAACTCTGCCTGGCCTGCCCGCCAGGTAGAGAACCTTATGACCTGGGCTGGGTGGCACACACTTATAATCTTAGTACTCTGGAAGAGTGAGGCAAGTGGATATCAAATTCAAGTCCAGTCTGGGCAACTTACTGACTTAGTGAGACCTTGTCTTAAAATTAAATAGATAAATAGATAGACCTAGGAATGTGCAAAGGTGCTGGCTTCAATCGTAATTTCACACCACCAAAAAAAAAAAAATCTTATTGTGCAGTTATACCTGTAGTGCTTCTCCTCTGTGGATCTCTTCTTGACCTCCAAAAACAAAATAATGAGGAGACAGAAAAAAAATCTAATCCAGATGCTGACACCTGCTAGCTGTGTGATTTTGGGCAAGTCACTGCATCTTTCTGATTTGACATTCTTCATTTTTAAATGGGCTAGATAAATTATTTCCTTCTATGCATCAAAGAAGGACCATCATGGACAAGAAATGTTTGAGTAGAAGTTTCTCCTCTTCTCACTCTCTTTGGGATGTGATGGGTAGAACATATGTTCTGCTACTCAGTACATCCCCAGCACTTTCCTTCCTTTTCTAGTCAAGAAGAATCACTCTACTTTCTCTTCCTGGCTAATGAGATGATTTCTGTTCACAGCCTGCCTTTCTGTGGGTCTTTGGCTGTTTGAGGAGGGCTGTCATACATTCAGCTTCCTGTTTTCTGCCCAAGGGGATATGCAAGTCAAGGGTAACCTTTGTGGCTGGGAGAAGTGGGCATGAATCCCTGATGTTGTCACTTGAAAGCCATAAGGTGCTAGCCAGTCACTTCATTAACATATTGAATCTTAACTTTCTTAATATAAAATGAGCCCAATCATACCTACTCAGAACTGCTACAGAAAAAAATAAAAGTAAGACATTTAATATCCCCAGGATAGTGTCTGGGATATGGCAAAATCCCAGTTGCTATAAAAATTGCTATTAAGTCTATTATCACTCTTAATATTTGATGCTTGGTAAATATTTCTGGAATATAATAAAATGTCTGGCTGCAGTGCTTCATTTTGGCTTGAGTTCCAGTGAAATACCAACAGGCCATTCTCCCCACATGGCAGCCATCTGTGCGGCATTCAACACACCCTTACTAAAGACACGAGAAAGGAAATTCAAATGTTTTCACGACATAATATGGGCCAGGCACTACACTAGCTGTTACCCTTACATTCCGTTGGCGAATAATAAAGCTCGTATCACGAGCTTGTTATTTAGTAGCTCAATGTTTGAAGAAAAGGACACTGAGGCTTTGTGGTCACCATACCTTTCTCTTGTTGCTCAACTTTCAGTGGGCAGAGCACAGGTGCAGACATGATACTTCTGGCCCTCATAAAGAAACTGCACCAGCTGGAAGGAATGGGTAAATACCAAAAGGAAGCTAAGTCATGCTCCAGATGACTTATGATCAAGGATTGTGCCAAACAACAACAATGAACCAAAAATGGGCCCAAATCTTGAACAGGCATTTTCCCAAAGATATGCAAATGGCCAAGAGGTAAATGAAAAGATGATCAATATCATCAATCACTAGGACAGTGTTAATCAAAAGTGTAATATAATACCATATCTCACCCATTAAGATCATTCTTATCAAAAATAAATAAGGAATAATAACCATATGTTGGTGAGGATTTGGGGAAACTGGAGCCTTTGTGCACTACTGGTAGACTGGTAAAAGGGTTAAATTGCTATTGAAAGCCATTTGGAGATTTCCCAAAAACTGAAATGAAATAAGCATATGATCCTGCAGTTCCACTTCTAGATACAAAACATAAATAACTGAAAATTACTTGTATAACTTTGTTCATAGATACAATTATTCAAATAGTTAAAGAGTGGAAACACCCCTGTTGTATATGGATGGATGAACAGATAAACACGCAGTATATACATACAGTGGAATTTTACTGAATCTTCAAGAGTAAGGAAATTCTCATACCTACTACACTATTGTTGAAACATGAAGACATTATCTTAAGCGAAAGAAGCTAGTAAAAAAAATACAAACACTGTATGAGTCTATCATAGGAGATGTCTACAGCAGTCAAAAATCATAGAGAGAAAAATTAATAATGGCATTTCCAGAAAATAGGCAAAAGGAGAATGGGGAGTTGTTTATGGATATAAAATGATAAAAGATGGAAAGAATGTATGATCGTAATTAAAATATTAAACATTTTTAAAGGAAGAAGACATGATGGTTTCTGACCTCAAGGAGAATCTAGGTCAACTACAGGACTGGATAAACCCACTAAAAGAGTTAAGCCCTGATTCAAAATGGCCTTTGATTTAGAATAGTGCTGGGATGAATATTGGTATGTTGCATGCGCACACACACTAATCATGGCTCATTTTCTAAACACACAGTTGCCTACCTATCTATTTAGTGAGCGCCCAGTACATTAGGAGACACAGGTGACCATCCTTGCTTTGGGACGAGGGAGGTATCAGCTGGTCACTAAAAGCCTTCCCAGCTTGGCTATTCCCTGGCACTCTGTGAGAGACTGGCAGGAATTCCAAGGGACTCAGGCGCTGGGTTCTGAAAAGAGGCTGCACCTGAGCTGCGAAACCGGGTAGAAGGGTTGCCCCAGTCAAACTGGCTTGGAAACTTGCCCACAGTTCACCTCTCAAAGGGGAGGTCAACCTTCTGGAGACAGTCCCATACCCTCTGCATCCCTGTCCGGAGCTCCCTTAGGCTCTACACCGAGTGCGTGCTTAGCTCAGCAAATGCCTTATGCAGAGCCTGCTGTCCTCCCAGCCTTTTCCCCAACCCTTAAGAAGCATCTGATTTGATAGAGGATAAGAAAATAAGCAAGCATATCCTTACAGTGCTTGAGGGTTTTACATGGTAGAAATAAGAGCTAAGGTCTGAGGGAGGGGAATCCAGGGAGTGCTTTCCCCAGAAAACCTGCCAAGAGTCCTGAAAAATATCTATTCAATAACTGTCTGGTGATGATAATAAATAGCCTTTGTATAAGTCATTAATAATAATAATATCTAACACTTAATAGTGCTTACTGTGTGCCAGACACTGTTTTAAATGTGCTTTGAATATTAACTTGTAATGTGAGCAACTGTCTAATGTTATAGATACTACCACCCTGCTCACTTTTCAGAGAAACAAACAGAGGCACAGACACAAATAGCTTTAAGAACTTATCCCGAGGCAAAGAGCAAGTAAGGGGCAGACCTAAGGCACCGAGCTTCCCTCTACTGTCTTTCATAACTGTGTTCGCATTTCTAAAGATCTTCCTGTCCATCACATTCTTCCTGTTTCCCGTGGCTGCAGGACACAAATCCAGATGCCATTAGGAAGAAGAGGGTCATAAGGTACAGAGATGCATGTGAAGAACTTTCCCAGGGCTTCAGAGTCAATAGCATGGCTTAGAGCTGAGGCTCAACTCGCATCTGTGTCACTCCAAAGCTGGGTCTGCTGGTTTGGGCTTAGTGAGAGAGCCCTCTCTGTTGTCTGGATGGTTGCCCTACCCGATTTAGGTACTCTGTAGTTTCAGGGTGCTGGAAGGAGAACAGACTTCTGCTGCATACTCTGCAGTCACACTGCTGCTGGGATACACTATTTTACCTAATCTTCTCAACGCCTCAGAAAAGGATGTATTGTTATTCTCAACAATCAGAAAACCAGGTCGGATGGGGCAATGACTTACTTCAAGTTCACACTCTATGTTTTTGGATTTCTTTTAGTATTTCAAAGCCTTGTGCTCCATGTTTTTTCCCCTGTGAGTGCCACAGAGCAAAGGGGAGTTTGGACAAGGAAGGCATGCTATGTGCAAGGCTGTGTGCAAGGGGTCACTTGGGGGAAACAGCTTATTGTGATTGTATCTGAGCACTCTCTCTGAGTCAACTCCCAATGTAAGCTTGGGATGTGCTTAATTCATTTCTTCCTCACAGCAGCCCTAGGAGACAAATACAATGACAATGTCCATTTCACCGATGGAATCAAGCACTGTGAGGTTCATTAATAATCTTTAAGTCACATAGCCAGTAAGTAGTAGAGACAGAAAGTGAGTTCTTTAATCCTTCTTTAACCCTTCAACCAGACATCCTCTCACATAGTGACCATGGAAGAGAGTGTGATATCAGAAGAAATCAAACTCATTTGTTCTTATTATACTCTCTTGCACCACAATCAACCCAGAATAATCCTTTGGTGATCTCTGGTTACCAAATGGTGCATGGAGGTTTCTCTTTACCAGCAAGCAACTTTCTGTTGGATGCTTTGGTGGATACCAGCAGGGTGTTCTGTTTTCATTTAGTTCTAACATTGACTATCTGGGAATAGTGTCAGATCTCATAGGTGGAGGGTTCAATTCAACAAAATGGCCGCCTATTCCCTGAGTCAATTGCAAGTTCCAGGTTGTTCCGCCATTGCTCATGTCTAACTGGCTACAAATGGAGGATCCTTTGACCCCATCCCTGGGATTGATTGATATGCCAGGTTGACTTACTGGCTTGTTATACTGATGAGTACCAGGTGGAAGAGTTGCATAGAGCAGAGACTGTGGTAAGGGACAGGGCACATTTTTAGTGCACTACTCTCCAAAAATATGTTCAGATATTCAGAAACTCCCCAAGTCTACTCCTCCTGGGTGTTTATGGAAATTTCATTTCAGGAACATATTTGATTAAATTATTGGCCCTTGGAGATCAGCTTAGCCTTCAGTCTTCCTTATTTAGATGTTGGGAGATGAAGTTAAAAGTCCAAGTCCTCTTATTTTTACCTTGGTATTTCCACTGAGCACAATCCTTAAGCCACATAGGGGCAGTCAGCTACCAGCTAACTCATGAATACGTACAGAAACACTTTGGGTCTCTCTCTCTCTCTCTCTCTCTCTCTCTCTCTCTCTCTCTCTCTCTCTCTTTTTGTACCATGGATCAAACTCATGACCTTGCACTTGCCAGGCAGGCACTTATGCTGCTGAGGTAAATCCCTGGCCCTCAGAAACACTTTGGAAATGAAGGATTTTAGGAGCTGTGTGACAAAAAACAGGGGAAAAGACTAAATACTATAACATCCCTGATAAGTCCTATTATTATAATTTTTTTGTACTGGGAGACTAAGATACAATGTGGTTTAAAGCATCTTGTCCACCACTACAGAAATATTTGGACATGTTCAATATTATAGAAGATTTGAAACCTGACAGCTGGACTCCAGAGAATTCCCTTTTTCTTGTACTGTGTCTCGTAGTGAGGTGCTGGTTTAGGGGTCAGGCCAGGTCTTCATTAGGGCTAGAGACATTGTCCTTTCCAGGCCTGCTGGGTTTTGCCAGCAGGTTTCCTTCCCCATCCTTTGTAACTAAAAGCTCAATTTTCAGCTCGTGGCTGTGTCCTTATACCACACCTTCTTATTGATTGCCCAGACGCTGAGTGAGAGATGATTTTATAAGCTAGTTGGCTTTGAAAAGCATAGAGCAGCAGCCATTGAACATATGCTTCTGTGGGTATATATTTATTCAGCTTATGTTGAGTGTAATTTTGGATGGTTTGCATATTTTATTTTTTTTTTTTTTGTCACAGAGAGCAATTTAAAAGAAAAGTAGGAAAAAATTCTATCCCCAAGTGAATTCAGATGCCATATATGTTGGACCCTCAGGGATCTGGAAAGAATGTAGTTCTCCAAGTCCAGCGTTCCAGGAATGGAAGTGGGTGGAAGAAAATTCACAGGCGCTAAGAATTAAGCATAAATTCTGGTGTTCATGGCAAGGCACCTACCTCCAAGGCCTCAGGCAGGCCTGTGAAGTCTTTCTTCTAGGATTTCACCAACAGCCAGTCTGATTTTCTCATCTAGGCATTATTTTCTGAGTACTGCATCCATGTCCTAGCAAGCCCAAAGTTCAGTGCCACTGTACCTACAAGTCCACTGACACTTCATTGCCCGATACCATCAGCTAACACAGCAGGAATGTGGATGCTGAGAGCTGGCTCCACAGTCAGCACAAAGGCTCTGTCAGTCTCCTCTAGTAGTTACTGGGTCCCGGCCCCAGTGCTGCCAGTTCTTATCTAAGTGGCTGTGGGCAAGTCATTCATTCCCTTCCTGAGCCGGCCTCTACCGTCAACGTGGGGGCGGCAAGAACATTTTTGTGAAGTGAACTGAAAATTCAGAGGTACAAAGTTGCACTTAATTCACTTGAGACACTCCTTCTCTTTCTCCACCATATCGCAGGCCTAACATGTTCTGCCCTGACTCAGGATGAACTCAAGATGTAGTATTTCAAAATGAGCTTTAAAAAAAGCTTGGAAGATTTTAGTCTTGAAGCAGCTGGAGGGAAAACATTCATATCTAAACCACAGTCTACACCAAGGGGACACGTGAGGGAGAAACATTCACCCCAGTGTGCAGAAGGGAGGATCCATTTGGGACTCCTCATGATGGAACACAATGCATCAGTTTTTGGCCATGCTAAGGCTTGTGAGCTACTTGGTGACCAGGGCACAGGTCATCTCTTACGGGTTCTGCAGAGATCTCACATGTAGAAAGTGCACAGCAATGAGTTCTGAAATTCAAATGACTCTATGACTGACTGATAAACAATTTTTGCTTCAACTAAAAGCAAAGATCAGTTTTATAAAGATCTAGCTCAGTGAGATGTATTCTTATTATGGAGAATCTACTACTGAGAGTCATAATTAAAATGAAAGTATTACTCTATACATTCTTCTGCACGTAAAAGGAAAACAAGAACAGGATATGAGCAGGATAAAAGTCAGTGTTAGGGTTGTTTCTGCATGGAAAAAGGTTAACGTGAGAAATGGAGAAATGGTGGGCAATTCAGAAGAGGATTTCTGAAATACAACGAATATTCTCATTCTTGACTTGAGTGATGGTTTGATGGTTATTACTTAATTAATATTGATTAAACTGTAAATAATGTTTTACCTGACTTTCTACACATATCCCATTTCACAATGACATTTGTAAATATGCATCACCTAGGAAATCTGTAAGAAAATATCAAAATATGGACAGTCTCTATTGGAGGTTGGATGACTGGGTGTCACTGGTCTCTCTATTCTAAACATGCTCTATTCTAAACATTCTAAACTGGTTTCTCTATTCTAAGCATATTCTAAACATGCTTGCACATGCCTATTTTAATTTCATAACTTCAAAAACATATGCTGTATTAGTTGAAATGGGTTGTTTCTAAAACAAGTAAATAATGAAGGCACAAAAATTGATTCAATCTCTTTTGCCTAGAATTGTATCACATGGAGACTTCTGTCACCTCCCTTACTATGCATAGAAGAACAGCTCTGCAGTGGGAACTAAGACACCACATCACACTGGCTCATCTTCAGCATCTGAATATATACAGACCCAAGTACATGTATGGACTCTGGGTAGGAAGGAAGGCATCCCAGAGAGAATCAAAGGCAACTCTGAAATTGCAGAATGGGAGGCAGAGCCATACTGGCAAAAGTGGTCATTTTTTCACCTTGGTTTATTTATACGCATGGTAATGAGCTTCTAAAATTATCCTTTCATTTAAATGACAATCAAGATAATTTCTGAAAGCCAAGCAAAAAGCCATGTTTCCTACCTCATCAAACTTCTTGTTTCATAAAAGGAACTGACTTTGAAAACAGAAGTCATGGAACTGGTTTTAGCTCATGTCTGGCTGAGCACACAGGATCCTGCCCAAAACACTGTAAAGTCCATGGATAATTCCCAATTTGGAGACAAGATAAGAAAGTGTCCGAGTCATTCAACCCCAAATCACGCAGTCATCTGCTCCATATCACACAGCTTCTGTCATAAGGATAGGGTGTAAACCTGACTATCGTGGCTCAGTCTACTCTCTTCAGTGGTCCACAATTATGATTAACTAGCCCTCCATAGGCACATGTATCTTTCTGCCCAGTGAGAAGGAGGGCTAGCAAGTATTCAATGAAATCTTTTCATTGTTTGCTACCTCCAGGTGAACAGATTTAAAAACACTTGGGCTGGATAAAGGATTTTTAAGGCAAGAGTAATGGAAAAACTGTAGAATATAAGGACAAGAATAACTTTAATTACTCATGCAATGAATCGGATGAAAATGATGCCATTTCTCACCCACTTATCCCCAAGACTCTTGATAAAAGAACAAAGATAAAGATAAAAGAAAGATATTATCCTAGGAAGATGGGGCTAGACTAAAATTATAGACTCCCGAGTTCTATTTAAACATAGCTTCTGTAATCTTCAGCCTCAATTATGTGTGTGTGTGTGCGCGCGCGCACATGTGTGCGCATATGCCTATCTATCTATCTATTGTACGGGGAACTGAATCCAAGCCTTCACACACACCAGGTACCGCTCTGTCATTGAGTTAAGCTCCAGACACTCATCTTTACTTTGACACAGGGCAAATAATCGTACAAGATTAAATTCTAGCTAGAAAGCCAATTGTCTTTCCAAAAAATGCCCTTTGAAAAGCGTGTATAAAGGCATACAGGTCTGATATGACAAACTGTCCCAAATAAATAAAACTGAAAGCTTTTTATGCATTCATGATTCAACTCTCATATACAAATTCTTATTTGTATTTGCATATGCATAGGCGAAAATGTACATGAATTCTATACATAGACCGACCATGGCACAAGTATCTCCAAGGTAAGTGTGTGCTAGGGAAAGAGGACGCTGGTTGTTTTTGTTTTTGTTTTTGTTTTTGTTTTTGTTTTTTGCTTTGTACACCTCAAGAGTGTTTGAATTTGTTTCATTTTATACTGAGCATGTGCAAAGTAGGGAAAAATACCCTGAAAGAAAATTGAAGACCAGATGGAGAATACAACTTACAAATATAAAAATTCTGCTGTTATGATTAAGATGAACACAGTTCTTTCATTGCAGAACTAATGAAAGGTGTCCAAATACCAGGATTCACAGTAAAGCAGGTTTTACAGGTGCTCCGTACAGTCATGGAGGGCTGTGCATTCCTGGCATGTGACCTCCTCCGACCTCAGACAGCACCCACTGCTTCATTGACTCCTCTCTGCCCCCTCCTCATTTGGACTGTCTCCCACAAGCAGTCTGCACACTTCACTAGGCTTTACTCCCTCAAGCACCACTTTTATTTTTCATCGCTCCTGTGTGAGGATCCTTGCAGGCAAACACCCTCGCCTGCCCTTGAACTGCAACATGAATGCAAAACAGCAGCCTGCAACAGAAAAGGGGTAGGAAACCACAGGCAGCACAGCTCCTAGGTTTGTGCTGCTGATGTTGTTGCTACTAATTCATCCCACTGCTCCACCTTCATCACGCAGCACTAGAAAACTGTCCTTACAAACTTCTTAGCCTCTAATCTAAAGAAATAAAGCCCAGAAAAAGACTTCTGCCCAAAGATGCTCAGAGACATACAACATGTAATAAAACAGGAAACAATCAAAACGTCCAAGAAGACAAAGCAATACAGAGGATCCTCCACCCACAGAATATTTGGCAACCATTACAAATGGTGTTTACAAATAATTCGTCCTAAAGTTTCAGCTAGTATTGAGCCTCTGGGCCTAAATTCCCTGCTCAAGAGCTTAGACTGTAAGGACCTAAACAACACGTTTTCTACCTGTAAGAAAAGAAGTAGTAATTAGACTCATCTCAGATGCTTGGAATATACCAAGTACTTACAAACACACAATTCTATTTCTCATCATCTCTACCACCACCATTATCCCTGTAGGAAATAGCAAATAATAATAATGATAGTGACCATGTTTCCTGCCTGTTTAAGGCCACACGCTGGTTATTCTCCATGCATTATCTGTTGCTCCTAACAAAGAATTTGTCAGGAAAATATTATTATCACTATTTTACTCAACAGCACCCTGAAAGAGGTCTTAAATAACTTGCTCTTAGGTCACATGATTAGACCATGACAGAGCTAGATTTTGTCCCAGGTGCCTCGAAAGCTAGCAACTGTAGTCTTAAAATACTATTCTGACTACTAACTAAACTATTAACTGTAGTCTTATGACATACCCTTCAGATAGGGGTTCCAGTGGGGGAACGCAAGTTCTTCTATACAAACACCTTCCAAATTATAAAAGATGTATGAAGCAGGTATACAAAATGCACAGTTAAAATGTCAGTGATGAATCTAACCAACCCTGCAATATCTATTATACACTTTGGGTCTTATTTAGCCTGTTTCTTAACACTAGAGAGACAATACAATATTTACATAAGGAAGTCTGATTTATTTCACTTTTGAGTATGATTTCTAGCTGCATCCATTTACCTATAAAAGCCTCAAGTTCATCCTTCTTTATAGTTGAGTAATACTCCATAGTATAACAATATCACATCTTTTTTATCCATTCTGAAGCTGATGGGCATTTGGATTGTTTCCAAGATCTGTCTATAAACATGGGTGCACATATATCACTGTTGTACAATGTTTTCAATTCTACTGACACAGCAAAAATAAAATAAAATAAATAAAATTTTAAAAAATGACTACAAAAGGGAAGTAAAAGGATAGACATGCGTCCCTCTGGATACTTTTTCCCACCTACCAATAAATTCATTCTTACCTTCTCCCCCTACTATCATTCCCTGATCTTAAGCTCTTCCAGTGTTAGAACCACTACCCACTCAGAACCTCTAACTTGAAATCATGAATTCTGAAATCTAAAACTTAGCAACCCATTGACATCCCTTGGCTGTTTCCTCCCTCCACATCTTTCTTCCAAGAATCAAAGGGTAAAACACATCACTTTGGAAGGGTGAGGGCTTCTCCCTGACTTTAGTAGATAATGACTTCCACACAATAAAACTAACTTACCAGAAATACCATCAGACCCAGAAAGACCGGGTACCAGAGGAATAAAATGAGGGGAAAAAATAGAGAAGTCTTCAAATGTCACAGGAAGGATAAAATATTTAATGTCATAAAAGGGTGCACATATTTTATGAGAATGTCACGCATTATAATCTTGGAAATCCTTTGCTGCCCCACCTCTTCCCTACCAGATTTGAAGGAAAGAGAGGCATGCTAGAAATTTACAAGGAAAGATGCAAGTGCACAGCTCCTTATGGAGGAGAAACTCCCCCACTTTCAACCCCTAAAGTTTGAGTCTGTGTGCAAGCACTGAATCAATGCCAGTTCCAACTTTGCCCTGTGCAGACCGCACCTGTCCCCTTACTTAATTTCATCCTCTCTCCATTTCCTCCAGATCTCGTGGGTGCCAAGGAGGAAGAATGAATGCTAGACATTGAAGGGGAATGGGGGGATCCCTGATGCTGGGGACCTTTGCTTTATCCCTGGAGAACTATTTTCATTCTCTGATAATTGTCATCTGTTACATTATGAGAATGGGTTTTAGAGTTTAATAAACTTGGGTTTAAATTTTTGCTCTGCCTTTACCTGGATGGACAAATTTCTCATACTTTCTGTATCTATTCCTCATGGATAACACAAGAGTAATAATGCTTGCCCTGTAACATTCTCTGTCTGTGGACCATTACATCAGAGGGCACTCTAACAAGGATACCATAGAGATGACCCACCATTTAAGTAATTTCTCAACTTTCAGAGTCTGAAATAGTCCTCATAAAGATGCCTGCTCCTGACTTTGCATTTTTCTCACAATTTTAAAAAAGAAACATGATAAGCATCATTCTTCTCATTTTAGATATTGCCAAACCTGTTCCCAGTCCTCTAAGTCCTAATATTTCGATACCATTTCCTTACCTCTGAAATGAAAAACTGGAATAACTGAGTTTGTCTTAATTATAATACTATAAATTTTATATTTATAATGTATTTCCCCATCTGGTCTTCAGTTTTCTTCTAGTTTCTGTTTTTAAGTAGTTCATGCTTACTGTAAAATAAATTGAATATAAACTCTGCTGATCTGCAAAGTGGGTGAATGGTAGATCTATCAGGATGGACTGACTCCACTTTTAGGAAGGAGGGAACACTGCCCAGAGGCCATGTGCCACCAAGGCTCGGTCCAACTGCACCTACTCAAGGAGGTTCAACTCCAGGCAGAAAGGGTTAGGCTTTCCCTGGCCAGCTGTGACTATGCTGAGCTCCAAAGTGATTTTTTACCCCACAAATTCTTCTCACTTTTCTTTTCCACTCCCATGAATTTTACTTTTTTAATTACAGCTCCATTGAGTCATAGAAAGGGGGAGGCATGAGGAATGGAGAAAAGCAGCCTCTCTCTGCCTTATTAAACCAGATTCCAGTCCCTGCCTCCCTTGGAGCAGTGTCAGGAGGAGCCTGACCTATATAATAGATGAAAATTCTTACCCTTATTCATCTTGAATTTAAAAATGCTGTATTTTTTTGTTGACCCTAAGTATTTCTGGGCAATCATGGGTCCTATGGTTCTTCCTACTATCAGGAAAGCCAGATGATTTTTCTGGTCAAATAGACACAAAGAAGATAGAGCAAAGGAAGTGGAAATGTGGCTGAGTGATTTGTGGCAGTGTTGGACTGGATTTGAGATTGGTCTGGAATTCACAGCAGAGCTGGGAACTGATGATGAAGACACCTCCTAAAACATACAAGTTCCTCCTGAGAGCCACTATACAAATCTATCCAGCATTGTCCTTCTTTCTAGCTTCCTGTCTTACTATGCCTTTCCACATATCCCAGTTTCCTACCAGTTTGATTTGGCTCATGTGGAAATTGACGTTAATAATAGTAGCTAACTCACACCATCACTGTAAGCATTAAGTTAGTGGAAATAAGCAAAACACTTGGAACCATGCTTGGAAGTCACTGTTTGCTTTCACATTAGTACCATTTCTCTTTTTTTTTCCATAAAGGGGATACGGCAGTGCTCACTTGGGAGGACAGTTATTAGCACTAACTGTAGTGCACATAAGCTGGCATGCAGTAGGTGCTGAATGAGAATCACTTCTCTCCAACCACCAATCCCTGCTCTCTTCAGTTCACACACTAACCCCTCAAATATCCTCACCCAGAGAAGAAATGTGACTTGTTGGGAGCAATGCTGCCATCCTGCTGAAGTCTACTGTGTCCTCTGAACTAGCTTACCAGCAACATGGGCCTCTCGTGTTTGTATTTCTTGCCCCATGCCAGTGCTGGACACAGGAGTGCTGCTAAATGAAGATGTGGACTGAATCGCTAGCAAAACTGCTGCTGGAATCCATTACCATAGGAAAGTACACTTGGGATTAAATCTAGATTCTATCATTTCCTCCCTACATGAGCACGAGCAATTTCTGCACCCTGCTAGGGGTTTGTTTTCGATTTTGCATAAGTGCTGGCTTGGGTTAAAAGATCTCCAGGTCTCTTCCTATTCTGGTCCTTTTTTTTCTTTCTTTCTTTTTCCTTTTCCTTTTTTGGTACTGGGGATTGAGCTCACAGCCTTACATTTACCAGGCAAGTGCAAGAACTTCTCAGCTAAATCTCTGATCCTCTGTCCCTTTCCTGAGACTAAAGATTGTAGATGAATGGGTAGATTAAAGGTGATCACAGATTCTTTGTTATTCTAGTGGCAGATGTAGCTTGGTTTCTGCCTGTTGAATTTGGGCCAGCCTTAATAATGTGTTTGGCCAACAAGAGTGGTGGACATGATGTTCTGGGACTCCTGGGAATGAAGTATTATGAAGACTTGTAGCTTCTGCTTAGGTTTTTGAAACACTTGGTCTTGGGATGGCCCCATTGCAAAGGAAGCCTCCATAGCATAAAAAGTTCAAGCCAAATGGAGAAGCCACATGTAAACCCTCTAGGCGACAGCCCCACCCGAAGTGCCACATAGCAGTAGCACTAGCTCTAGTGCTGGACAGGTAAAGAGAAAGGGGCAGTCTGGAAAACTGAACCCTGTGGCCCTGGATACCCAGTCTTCTACAGGTCAGACACAGGCTATCTGCACCCTTTCCATACTCCTGATCCACAAAACCATAAGTCAATAAAATAAGGTTTTAAGCCCTTGAGTTCTGGAGTAGTTTATGATGCAATACTGTAGAGTTGGAACAATAAAATTAAGCTATCAACTGGCAGAGTGAAGTGGTAGAGGAGGATGGAGTTGCCTGGAGTTGGGTCCATTCAAAAGCTTTCTTTCTACATTGGGAAAATTGGATAATCTAAGGGAAGAATGTGAGTGAAATGCTTCAGGGGGCAGCAGTTACTCAGAAATGGCAGCAGAAGCATCCTCTTCATGATGCCATAATTAAGTGCTTGCAGTTTGCTGTATTTTTGTCCTCTATCTTGATTACAGTTTTCCAGTGTTTATACTGCCACACAGAATAAATGGACTCATAGCTTATATTTAAAACTGTGCCTTGCTGATATCATTACGTTTGTCAGATTTGTAACATTTCTAATACACAACAATTTTTCACTCTCTAGGACACTGAAGAGGAACTCAGGCCCCCTCCCGTTTCTGATGCTTCATTCACTGTTACTTTCTCCATCCCTGGTCAAGAGCTGAGATCTCCTGGGAAATTATTTGGAGATAAAAATTTAGGATCATTCTTTATATATTACCTCCTGCATCAACCTCGCTCCTTGTATTATCTTTCACTCAGTATTGCATTACTACTGTGACAAATTGCTATAAACATGAAAGTTTAAGGCAATGTAATTTCATTACCATAGAGTGGTGCAGGTTGAAATTTCAACACCAGTCTTCTATGACCACCATCAACGTGTCTGTAGAGCTGTGTTACTTTCTAAAGGTGCTAGGGACAAATCCATTTCTGCTTCTTCTGGATTCTAGAGAAGGACATTTTTCCTAGAAAGCACTGGTGCACCTCTCCCAGGTACCCTTCAGCTTCCTCTGCCACATTTAAGAACTCTGTGACTACACTGGGAATGCCCTAGGAACTCATAATAAGCTCTCTCTTTTAAAGCCTGATGAGTGGGAATGTTCATTCTACATGCAGACATCTTTTGGTCATGTAAGATGACATAACTTATTACAGATTCTAGAGATTAGGATGTGGACATTTTTTGGAGGACATTATTCTGTCCACTGCATACCTTATATTTACTCCCAAAATGAGTGATTATAGACCAGACAAATATATAATTCCAAAGGAATGTTATCAAAGCAGACCAAGAAAGCCAAGCAAAAGGAGTCTGATACTCTATTTCACTTTGTGTTTCAGAAGTTAGGGTTTAGATAAAAGGTAAAAATTACAGTAATAATTTTAGCTTAATGGAAGTCTGTGATGTATTACAGATTTAATTTCCCTCACACCTACAGAGAAGTAAAGATCATTTGAGTTGGAGGAGGACAGGCATTTTAAAAGTCAAACAAGATAACCTTGAGTGTTCTAATAAGCCTCCTTAAAGGAATTCTTTGCTCTGTTGCCATCGGGCTAATGACATGGGTGGTTGACAGGGAAGGAGAACTATAGCAAACTGGGTGAATTCAGAGTCAAGAGGGTCTGTATCTTACTTGCCATATAGCATCTCTTCAATGGTAGGTATAACTCAGTGCTATTTCCTGGCATGAAAACAGCCAAATACAAACACTCTCAGGCAATTCTAGATCAAGAGGGCTGCAGACAGATCCTTAGGTTGTGTAGAAGAGCTGTTGGACATTCCTCATGCCCTCAGCAGGGCTGGAAAGCTATCTGTTGGATACACACAGCTGGCTATAAGAGACCTCTTGGTGGAATTCAGTATCAAAGACCAGATACCAGCATGGACTGCACATCTGTGAATCAAGTGGGACCAGGGAGGTCCTCACACATACAAGAAGATGAAGCGAGTGATGGACACAGGCCAGAAGGGACAGCAGGTACCACACTGAGAGGTGAAGACAAAAGGCCAGCTCTCTCCTGGCTCCCTATGCTTTAGAGACTCATCAGACTCCTTGACCTTAAATGTGTAGGAAGAGGTCATAGGTAAAAAATTAAAATTGACTTCAGTGTTAATTAAATATTAATAAATGGTGCAGAACAGAGATGACATCAGTTATATGAGGATCACAGAAAGATATGCTGGACTCCTAAATATATACTGTGTCAGTTACCAGTGATATGATCTTATACAGAAAGAGCATTTTGTAAATCTTGTATCATTGCCAGTTCTACTCTTTTTATTTTCCAGAAAAATCTATGAGTTCAAGAAGCAAAATAGTTATTGTAAGAGTGATAGGGGAGGAAACACCTGGGAAGGAAAGGTGGAAGCTACTGTTAATTTCTTCTTGTCTTGTCTGGAACTCTTGTACTGTTTTTACAATTTTGTCAGGTTTGGCTTTGTTCTGTCTTGTTTTGTTAGATTTTATTCTGTCTGATAACAGGGGCAGCTATTTTGAATATAATGGGATATATTATAGTAATCATGGTTTCCTATTACATTGTTTTGAAGTTTCATAATGCTTTCATTCATTTGTTTAATTGGTTTTACTCTGTTTTGTTTTGTTTTGTTTGATTTTATTACATGTGATGGCATGAATAGCTATTTTGAAGAAAACAAAACATTATGGTAGCCACTGCTGATTTCCTATCATCTTGTTTTGAAGCCCTATCATGCTTTTATTCTTTTGTTTTGATTGGTTCTATCCTATTGTGGTTTACTTGATTTTATTATGTATGATGGTATGGATAATTTTTTTGAGGAAAATGAGATATTATAGTAACCATTGTTCATTTCCTATTACCTGGTGTTGAAGTCCTGTAATGCTTCTATTCTTTTGAGTGGTTTTATACTATTTTGCTATGTTTGATATTATTGTGTATGAAGGTATGGTCAACTATTTTGAAGAAAACAAGAGACATTATGGTAGCCACTGTTGATGTCCTGTTGTCTTGTTGTCAAGTCCTACGTTGCTTGCGTTCTGTTCTGTTCTGATTTGCTTTGTTCTGTTTTGTTTTGCTTTTTATTCTCTTTAAATTAAAAAAAATTTTAAAAAATGAATTGTTGTTTCCTTTCAGAATATTGGGAAAATAAGACTGATGAGGTCAAGGTACATTCCACAGCCCACCAGTGACCAAATCAGTGGTTAGGAACAATGCACCAAAACCAGCCTTCTTTCTATGGTTCTTTACCCTGAAGTGGCCCTGGTTCTAAGAATGATGCTGGGGACAGGGCCTTGGTCTTTTCTCCTGTACCTAGTGGTCAAAACCTCAGAAAGTCATACTGCTTCCTAAGCCTCATGCCCTCATCCACAAGAGAACCTGTAGTCCAGGTAGGTTGTGAGCATGAATTATTGATTGTAGACATGCTTTGAGAACTTTAAAATGTCTTAAAATATGTTTATTTGTATGCCAGATGGAGTTTCTCTTTTTGTTTTTGTTTTTTGTTCTTTGGTATCATAAATCAAACTCAGCACCTCAGGCTTTCCAGGCAGGTGCTGTGCAGCTAAGCTATATTCCCGGACCTAGACGGAGTTTCTCAGAAGACGCACTGGGAAAAAAAGTTTCACCTTGTAGCCATAATAAAACATACAGAAAAATGTAAAGGTATTTTATACCTCAGTGTGAAAGTGAAGGTGTTGGCCTGTCCATGCCACAGAACAGAGTCTGACTTGCATCCATTTAATCCTGGAGTTGAAGTTTTAACATTAAATCCTTAATCCATAGGGGAAGGTCTCTGACAACCTCATCAGACTGCTGAATTTTCCCTTAACCTCCAGGGAATGAATGATCTTTCTTTCTGTGTTTTTATCCTTCCACTTCATATTAATGAGAGAAAAAGAGAAAAAACTCCCGCCTACACACACACACACACACACACACACACACACACTTGTGCATTCAGAGGTTTCATTCTTTGGGGACATTCATCCTAATGGAGAGGGAGCTTAATTATTTCTGGAATGAGAACTGACACCAAAGTGGAAATCGGCAGACAACTCAATCCTTTCAAAAAGTCAATTTTGTCCTTTGGAGCCAATGTGGACATAGACATTCTTTTGACTTTTTTACCCATTGACTGACTCCAAGACTTGGACAAATCCTCTTCTCTTTCTCTGGGCCACACTTTTCCAGTATATGAATTGAAGGATTGGGTTGCAATATTCTGAAGTAGAGAGCTGCTGGAATGTACCAATCTGGCACCCACAGCTTCTCTTCCTGCTGCTGGCACCCACATTTCCTTGAGACTCTGTGCCGCCCCCATCCCTTAACCATCCATTGCACATGCAGTTGTTTCCTGGCTGGAACTTCTAGGGTGACTTATAGACAAGCTCAGCCTGTCCCGTTGACTATAGGGATTGGTACAGGAATGGGCAAGAGGACCAAGTTGGCTTGGTGAGATGAGTTGGTGGTATACTTGGAGGGCCTAGGAAAGATGTGCAAGATACTGCATGGAAAATATGCATCCTGCCAGAGGATGGCATGATATTAAGGAAACCAGAGCTGAGAAGTGAAGAGAGAGAAAACCATGATGGTGTTAGTACCCTTGTGTTAATTACTTTTCTCATTACTGAGATGAAATACCTGACTCCAAAGTTAAAAGAGGAACAGTTTGCATAGGGTTCAGACCATAGTCACCTGGCTCCAAAGCTGGGCACCATGGCAGAGGGGCAGAGGAGAAACAGTTTATGGAATGGCAAGCAAAAAGCAGAAGGCAGAAAGCAGCAAGCAATGGCAGCAGAGCGAGCAAGCCTGCCCCTTCTGTTTCATCCAGGCTCCTCGCCCTTTGAGGGCTGCCACCTCCACTGCAGGAGGGGCACCCTCAGCCCTGGCATCAGATCCTTAATTCCATCATCACTCACCCTAGATCCAGCCACTTCCAAAAACCCTTCCAAGCACATGAGGCTTTGGGGAGAGATCTAGATAACAAGCTACATCTCTCAACCCAACTTTACCAAACCTCCCTGGAGCAAATATACTTCCCCTTCGCCTGAACTAATTCACGTTGATTTTTTTTTTTTACTTGTAATCCTAAGAATTACAATTAATAAAATTTCCAATTCTTCTACTTTACAATTGCTCCACCAACATCTTAAAATGCAAATAAGTATGGAAATCTCTCAAAAAGGTAAATGTAGAAATTCCATTTGACCTAGGTATACCTCTTTGGGGTATCTTTCCAAAAGACTTAAAGACATGTGTAGCCATGTATACAGCAACACAACTCACAATAGCTAAATCTTGGAAGCAGCCTAAATACCCACTAATAGATGAATAAATAAGGAAAATATGCTCTATATTCTCACTCAGCCATAAAGAAGGAATAATTTGAATCATCTGTAGGAAAATGAATGCACTTTAAGACATTAATGCTACGTGAAATAAATTAGATATGAAAGATTGAATGTTGTAGTTACTCTTATATGATAACACAAAGTATAAGTGATTTATAGAGCAAATTAAAAGATAAATGATAGGAAACAGGGAGATGGGTAGGGTTTTTAGGAATGTGGGGGAGACAGGAGAAGTAAAAGGGATCAAAATATAATATGTACACATACATCCCACAATGAATGCATTTATTATGTATTGAAATCATATGTTAATAAAAATTGCAACTGTCCATCCATCTTTGAACATCTGTTGATCTTTGAATCTAAAATATATTTCATTGTGTCACCTCACTCTAGTTGATTCTTTTACTCTGATCCCCTGGTAAAGACCAAATGAAATGGTCTTTTCCAGCTGTCATGCAAATGTGTTATGGGCTAATTGTATACTCTGCTTTTCTTGGATCTCATTAAGAAATCTTATTCTAAAGCAGAAATTCCCCTTGCTTCTTTCATACCCACCTTTATTTCTTCTTTACCTATTGAGTTGGGAGTTATTGGGTTGCTGAGCAGAACCATCATGTTTTCAGTTTGTTAGGAGATTTAAATTCTAGAACTAATCTAAACTTGATGTATCACCAATGACACAATAACTGTGGGCACAGAAAACAGCAATGATCCTTCCAAGAACACCACTACTTCTCCATAAGGGAGAGAAAAGTCTTCATAAAGAAGAACACACTTGAAACATATCCACTTGTTTGTTCCATAGGCTGAGAGAACAACTCCCTCTCTGAAGAAAAGATATCCTGAGCAAAACCCAGGAGTCAATAAACAGGCAGCACATTCAAAGAACAACATCTAATTAGTACCACTTAGCTCTACTATAGCACAAAGTAAAGTGGTGAGAGATATGGCAGGATGGGTTGCAAGGGACCGAAAGAAGAAAGGCATTGAATACTAGGCTGAATTTAGCTTGTGGAGAAGTATACTGCCTAAGTACATTTCCAACACAGAGACATATGTACACACTCTTTCACTTGTTAAAAAGTCAGGTTCCAGGGACCTAATCTCTTCTGGAATGGAAGCCTGAAACTTGCATTTGGAACAACGACCCAAGGCCATTCTTATGAAAAGCAATCAGTTGTTGGACACCCTTTGTAGGCAACAGAGATCTTCACTAAACTTCTCCTTTGTCCTTATTTCACACTAGATCGTGAAATTCCGTGTGCACAAGGCTGCTTCCCTTCACTCCCACACTTATGCCTTGGCCATCAGCACTGTGTTCCTAATGTACATGGAGTGGTCAAAATATACAGTGAATATTTAAATTTAAAAAGTATTCCCATAAAAGATACATCACCATCAGTCCCCCTGTATATACGCCCTGTCCCCTGCTTCAAATGCACATATTGCATTGCTCCTGCCACTTTCTGAAGCAGTTATGGAAACCCTCTTTTGTGTCATTAGAAGGTATCATCAAAAGTATGGTAAAGGCTGCTGCTGAGAGGCATTCACTGGAAAGCCAGGCTCAAGAAAACACTCTCTGTGTCCTCATCCACTCATTTACTCTGTACCTGTATCTGTCACCATGTGATCTCTGGTTTTTTTCTCAAAGTCAAAATGACCATGAAAGATAGACATTTTTAATTGATTCTGGCCACTGAGGCAGCAAGGATAGCAAACTAAAGACACTCATGAAATAGGGCTTCCAGAACTGCTTCAGGTGGTAAAAGTATGTTCAAAGCAAGAGGCAGTAGTTTGAAGCAATGTGTCTTTAACTCTAATAATTTTTAAAAACTGAAATATTCACTGTATTTTTTAACTAATGCTTAATTTTAAGAACAAAAAAGGATAAAAATGATACAGAATTTTTTGGATCACACCCCATTGATACAACTTTGAAACCATCTCCAGTATCAACTTCTTAAAGAAGTCTATTCCAAACTTAAAGTCTCAGCTGATCTTTTCTCTTCCAAATCATACCAAAGCACCTATGCATTATATACAGTGTGCATCTCATTGAGCTCCATTGGATGCACAGAGATAAGGCAAGCTCTAGTGTACCTTCAAAGGCACTGTAAGCTTCCAGAAGCCAGAGCTTCTCAAGAACCTGTTGTATGGTAGGCACCCAGGTTATAACGTCTCATCTCCTTCTGCCAACAATTCCAAGAGGGAAGTTTAATGTTATCATTTTACAGGTGAAGTGAACAAAGCAGAAGCCTGCAGTGGCAGAAGCTTCCAGTAGTATGAGGCACCTTGGCCCACTGCCCCTTACAGGGGAGCAAAGCCTGAGCAAGTAGCCCTGGCGTCCAGGTGGACACTCACCACACATCCTGAGGAATCCACCTGGCGGTCAGACACACATTTGAAGTTGCGCGTGCAGCCCCCATTGTTCCGAGAGCAGTCACGAACTGGCCCAAAGGAGGACAGCAGGTCATTGATGGTTTCAAAGTATGTGGACAGCATTGCTTCTTCCCTTGGAGAGAAAGGGGAAGGTTAAATCCCAGAAACATCTACATTGCTGGATTCAAAAATTAACATGCACTGATTCATTATATTTGAAATCAGCTTTTATTTTATTTTATTTTATTTTATTTTATTTATTTTATGTGTAACTAGGAAAAAAGCATAAATAAATATTTGTAAACATCCATAGGTTGTGGCCCTGAAGCAAGGCCAGCAGATTGCTATAGCTGCTGGTTTCAAACAGGAGCCTAAAGAAAATTCTTTCTGTGGTCCGTTGGCCATTTCAGAACTTTGGAAATGTAATGGTCAATTCATCAGAAAGAAATAGCAGGTGAGTGTGGCAGACTTTCGGCGGCCCAAAGGAGAGAGACCCTGGCGCCTTGAGACCTGCACCATGCAGTTGACTCGGGGTGCCAGGAGAACAAGGAACTCCTTCCCTCTCTGGGGGGCGGCTGTGAGCCCACCAGCACATGGGCTGAGAATCAAACATCTCATGTCGTCCTGTCCCCTGCCCCATGTTCTCCCCCAGCAAGTGGGAGCCAGTAAACTACACATATTGTGAAAAGATTGGCTATGTTATTTAGTATGAGCTCCCCATATGCAAAGGTATGGGCAACCATTTGGAAGAAAATAAGAGGCAATATGACAGATAGTGAAGATCTCTGGTTGTCTAGCTTTAAAATTTATGCTTTCTTATGTTCCATTCTGTTCTGTTTTGTTGTGTTTAATTTTACCCCCTTTAAAATAAAATTTAAAAAAAGAAAAAAATCAATACGTATACCATTCTATAGTATGGTACCTAAGTCCTGTTGTGGTAAAGAAAAATGGACTTAAAACTGTATCCTTCATTTCAGTAATCCTCACAATATTGGAAGGTAGGTATGAGATTTCCATTTTTCCAAAAGGTCACTGTAACATACAGAGGTGGAGTATTTTGCTGAGGACCACACAGAAATGAAGTTTGTACCATATTCCAAGTCCAAAGAAAAGTTCATTCTGCTATACAGCTTTGACTTTGATCAGATCAGTTTTTAAACAATCCAGAGCTCCCTATAGCAATTCTAGAACTGGGTACAGCCTTACTACCCTAGTTTTATATTCCAAACTACTATTCAGTTTATAAAACTGAATCTACAAAATGTTGTAGGACTCATCCCAGGTCCCACAGCCTATGAACAGTAGAGTCAAGACACAATCATAGAAGACTGTTTCCCAGATGATTCCATGTACGTCATACCATCAGGGTTGTCAGTGACAGCTGTTGGAAAGGTCACAGTATTCCAAGGAAACACACGATTATTCCCAAATGAAATTCCCCAAATGTAAGAGTGGACTAGATACCATAATCCATAGATCTGCCAAAATTCTGTAAGAATTCTGTAAGATGGATACTGTAACATGGAGGGTAAAGGTGAAAGTTTCTTATGCTACTTTCAAATTTGGGATGCCCTTCAACGGAGGCATGCATGACTCCCGCAGCTTCAGGGTACTGAGAGGGCAACACAAGCAGTGGAAAGAGGCATGATCTTGTTTCATGATTTGCAGCTCAGGAAGCCCAAAGCTGTGAAAGAGGGAAGATGCTTGTATAAACACACATAGGAAAAACTGGGAAACAGTGCCCATAATATCTCTGGATCTTTCATTTAATTCCCCCCTCCCCCCAGTTTTCCCTACTTGGGCTTGGAGCTCTAAAGTTGAATCTCTTAACTCATTTCCTGCCTCCAATCTTATCCCTTTGTTTTCCATTTTTCATACTGAGTACAAATGAACCTGGTAAGTCCAAGGCCTAAGGAGATGCTCCTCTGATCAACAGCTTTTCAGTATTACAGATGGGTTCAAATTAATTTTCTTAGCCTTCAAGGATCTTCATAATCTGGTTTCTGGCTACTCATCCAACTACAGATGCCCTGTTCTCATACTCTCTACACGCTAGTCACATGCCTTTTTTCATTCCTGGAACACAGAATCTTAGGTCTAGTGCCATGAAAACAGTCTCTGAAATGCAGTTGTGTACAGGTTTGTGGAGGAGCCCCCTTGGGAGCTACATCTGTGCAAAGTGACCTTGGAAGGATCAGGAAAGTATTTGCAAAGGGGATCTGAAGACTCAGTTGATCCTGTGCACCGTCTAGAGCCGGGATGATGCTTTACAGTTGCCCCCAGTTAAGCTAAGTGATCCAGAGCTTTGCATGCCCACATAAATCTGTCATTGGCTGAATGCTGCTGTCTACAAGCAGCTACCTTGGGGCAGGCAGTTCTCTGCGGCAGGAGCCAACGCCCAGTGGGAAGCAAAGCTGTGGGCCATCTGTGCAGAGCTTGTGGATGCGTGCGTATGAAGCGGTATGTGGATCAGCATTACCACTTGAGTATTTGATATCCAATACGCTGGGGACCAGAAGCGTTTCAGACTCCAGACTTGGCAGTACATTGGATTTTGGAATATTTGCAATAGACCTTGACTGTTGAGCATCTTTAATCCAAAATCTAAAATCTAAAGGGCTATACAATCTGAAACCTTTTGAGTACCATCATGCAATCTATACCTTCATGAATCTCACTGAATCTGTAATCATGTTCTTCCTTTGGTCTGGGATATTCATCTCTGAATTCTCTTCCTGATGAAACCCTAATGACTCTTGAAAAATATTCATATTCATTGTACAGATTTGTTGAGTGCCTACTGCACACCGCACACTGTTCTATGTACAGGGGATTCAGCAGTGATATTGAACGGGTCTTACCTCCACAGAACTGACTGGCACCTGCTTTGAGAAGCCTTCTCTACTTCCCCTCACTAGGAGTAATTCCTCTCCTTTGAGCACATTTTAAAAATCTATTACCTTATTGATCTTAATTCCTGGGTACATGGTTTCTCAGAGAGACTGTAAGCTTTCCCAGGGAAGGGCTCAAGATTTATTTATACCTCTCTAGTCCCCAGCACAGGATGTGGAATAATTGTACTAGGTAGATGTTTTTAAATGACGCAAAGAAAACACAAGAAAATACCAATGCGATTCCCACCAACCAGTCCTTTTACCAAGGGTCTGCCCAAGCGGCAGACTCCCCTCTGCAGTCATTCTGAGTTCCCGTTCCAAATCCCTCATACCCAAGGCTGTTAGGACAGAGACAAAGGATAAGTGCCTGACTATCCATCACTTAATAACTTCATAGAGAGTGAGGTGACGCAAGGTGACAGGTGTATGAGGAGAGAGAATTAACTGCTCCTGAAATGAAGCTCTGAGGAGATATGCCACTTTTGAATCATGGAAAGAGTTGAGGATCCTGGGAAGACATTAAAGGTACTAAAATATTAACACCTTTAGAGAGATAAGAAATGGAACATGAGAGGAGGAGATAAAGACAGAGGCAGAGACAATCAAAGAATGAAAGCAAGAAAAGAGAAAAATATATGGAGAATGTTAGGTAGAAGAGAAACAGGAGTAGAAACACATAGAGGAATCAGAAGATTAACCTATAGAAAGAGACATAAATAAGCAGAAAGACTGGCAAGCAGAGAGAGCCACTCATAGAGGAATTTCATAGAGGCTGAAGTACAGGGGAATAGAAGGAGAGGAAATATATGAAAAAGGAGACAAAATGAAACAGAGTGGGAATAAAGGAGCCAGGAAATCATAGTAGGAAACATCTAGATATACAGAAAAACGTCTAATCATAAAGAGAAAAAGGAAAACAAGAATGCAGAGGGAACAAGGATTTACAGACAGAAAGACAATAAGTGAAAGTGAAGGGAAAGATACTAGGTAGAAAAGATCACAGAGCAGAAACAGAGAAGAGAGAGAAACAGAGAAGAGGAAAAACAAGCCAAAGGAAAAAAAATCGCCTTCTTGGAAAACTCAGAGATAAGTCAGTGTATACAGATAGGGAAACTCTTAGTCTTTAAAAGAAAAACTTGGGGCTGGGGATTTAGCTCAGTGGCTTAAGTGCCTGCCTAGCAAGCACAAGGTTGTGAGTTCGATACCCGATACAAAACAACAATAACAACAACAACAAAAAAAAAAAACAAGAAAGAAAAACTTCAGTTATATATTGGGAGCACTACACAAAACACAAAGATTTGACCTAAGGGTAATTACTAAGCCAGGATAATTGATTGTGTCCTGGAAATGAAGAATCTAAGTACCAAGAAAGAAAAGGAGTTTTAGGTAGATAGTGGCATTTTCATAACTTGGGGACTTAATCCACTGTCTTATCCTGAGTCTGGGGTTTGTCATCTGCTGGATCTTTGAGCTACCTCAATAGGAGGGGGTGGGTGTAGGTATCTGTGTAGCAGCATGGGGGCCGAGATTGGTTGGACTGATGGATATAGGGGCATAGGAGACCTAGGTGAGAGTCCTGGCCTTGTCATGAGTCTCTGTCATCGCCATCATCTTCATAATTTATGACTTTCTGAGCACCTACTATGTGCTGGGTTTTCTTAGGTTATTGCTTTTGATTTCCATAACAGCTGTATGAGCTTCAGCATTTGCTTCTCTTTGGACAGCCTGGGGCTGCCTGACTCCAGCTCTGTGCTTTTTCCATGCTGCAGTTAAAATGTCAACACCTGCACTGTGTCCAGGGTAGGACAGAGCTCTCCTTATGGGCAACCCAGTAGAAATCATCATGTCGAGTTTCTGTCTGCTTTGGGGGAGGACAAAGAACAAGAGTTGAGACTGTGCATTCTTTATGTAACCTTCAGTTTCTGACTTCTGGCTTATGCTTCGGGGTGCACAATAGCTTCAGTGCATGTTGGAATAAAAGGGGAAACACAGTGTATTCATCTCCTAGAGCTGCTATAGTAAGTACCATAAAGTGAGTGACTTAAGACAGCAGAAATCCTGTCACGATTCTGGAGGTGAGACATCATACGGAAGCGAAGTGCTGGCAGAGTCACGGTCCTTCTGTTAAGATCACGGAGAGACCCCCTCCTCGGCTCCTCAGAGCTTCTGATGGCTCTTGACAACGCTTGGCTCTCCTTCCTTCCATGGCTTGCATTTTCATGACACCAGTACCTGCCTCTGTTGTCCTTCTTTCTTGAGTGTACCTTTGTATCCCCCCCCTTTTTTTTTTACAAAAAGAGCACCATTGCTATAATATGAGAGCTTTAGGATGCACCCAAAAGTCATATGGAAACTTAATCACCAATGTCACAGTAAGAACAGGTACCACATTTGGGAGGTAATCAAGTTGTGAGTGTGGAGACCTTAGTGTACCTCTAAAAGGGCTCATCAGACAGTGAACCTGATGGTGCCTTGACCATGAACTCTCCAGAACTGTAAGAAACAAATTTCTATTCTTTATAAAGTTTTCAGTCTGTATAGTCTGTTATATTAGCAAAAAAGGAACTAAGTCAACCTTCCTTTGGATTTAAGGCCATGAAACGCTGAAGTCAGTGTGGGAGTTAGGATGTAAAACTAGGGATCTCATGTATATTTATACAAATCTATGTTTTTTTCTCTTCCTTGCCTTAACTAAGATGATTATGCTACTAATTGTGTTAGTTCATGGAAAAGAACAGTTAATACTCATACTATTATATCAATTTTGCATGCCTATATCTGGTAATCTAAGCAACCTTTTTGAAGGTAACAAATGCAATATTACAATTATTATCAAATTCCTATCTTGTTTTGAAAATCTATACTGCTATTGTTTTGGTTATGTTATTGTTGTTGTTTATTTGTCTCTTTTGCTTTTTGTTTTTCTGTTCTGTGACTTGTTTTCTTAAATAATTTTTAAAAATAATAAAAAGAAAACAACAACAATAAAAACTAGGGATCACTAATTCCAGAAGCCACATCCCCCTTTCCATGGTCCTTCTGCACCTCACCTTCTCATCTCTCAAAAGGAAATAACATCTATCTTGCTCCAACCCTATAGATTATTATGAGAACACAATAGCATAATGTGCAGCAATGTGTTTTCCAAACTGCAAAGCCCAAAGCAAACTTACTCACCATGCATTCATTTGGTAAATAATTGAGCACTTACTACATGCCAGGTACTGGCTTCTCATTGTACCCTCTTCCTGCATCTAACTCCAGACAGTGTCTAAAATGATTCTAAGTATTTCTCTTACTCGTCCATATTTTTTTTCTGTCTTCCTTCCTTTCTTCCGTTCTTTTTTTCTTCCTTTCTTTCTTTATTTTTTCTGACAATAATCAGTTCAAAATGGAGTTAACCAGACCCTGCAGAGCTAGCTGAGTAAGGCAGTTGTCTCCTCATTATCGGCCTGGCCAGGCCCACATGTGTCATGGGGTTCCATTTGGCCCAGTCAGCCTGAGTCCTGTGCAGGGTGAGCACTAGACAGGGCAGCCTGGAACAGATGCTGACATGGCCCGCTGTTAATAAACACCAGGCCAGGGCTGTGTCACTCACAGAGAGGTGTGAATGGATGACTCAGAGCAGAGACAGTGACAAGCCCCCCACAGACACACACTAATCACTCACTGCTAACAATCAGCAACTTGGTTTCCTGAGCTCTAGGGGAAGTGAGAAGATGGCGACAACTTTAATAGGAGTCAGATTTTCCTTTTGCCCATCTGCCTTAGGGTCTAATGAGCCTTCTCAGCACCCAATTCCTTGAGCTACCATGTAGAATAACAGATAAAAGGCAGATGAGTCTGGAGCCAGATAGCTGTTTGGCAGAATCCCAGTGTCACTCAAGGCCTTTAAATTCTGAGCTTCCATTTTCACATCTGAAAAAAGTAGATATTAATACCTAGCCATCAAAATTAACATAAGAAATTAATTATACATGTTAAATGCCTAGCACTTGGTAAGTGTTAACAACTGGCAACAAATAGCACTGAGTGTTCCTCAAAGTTGCAAGAAGTATGCCCGGAGCTGCATACAAGAGAGAGAAAAGAAGAAAAGAGTAAATGTGCTCCATTTACTCATTTAAAATGTTTTACAGACATGTAATTTGTTTTGGACACTAGACTGCTTCTTGGGAGATGTAGGAATGTATGGATTATAGCAGGCACTGAGGAGGCAGGAAAAATTAAACCAGCAATATAAGTGACTACTTTACAAAGATCAGTTAATGAAAAGCTTCCAGGGGAGGGGCAGTGATGAGCTGGCTCAGGGAACAGGGAGGTGAATTGGAGCTTTCCCCACACGCAAGCTCTTCTGCAATGGGAATGCCAATCCCAATCCCTCTGCTGGCCTGTGGAGGAACAAAGACTGAGAAGAGCTGTCAATCTCCTGTGATGGTTACACAGGAGTCACCTTTCCAGGGGAGAAATGTACAGTGACGTGATGATAATAACAATAACAAGGGCTGATATCCACTGGGAATTTGTAAGAACTTTGCATGGATTATTTCACTGAATTCTTGCCATAGCCCTGTAGGATTGTGTTATTATCCGTATTATTTTATTTAAAAGATACAAGTTCTCACGTGCAGAATGTGGCACTTACAGCGGTGAGCCCTCCTGTGACAGGGAAGCGCTCCCTGGGAGTGTCTAACTCCAGTCTCTTCAGAGTCCTGCTCTCCTCAGATCACTCCCCACCCGGAGATTCTGGGACTGGCATAGCAGCTGACACTTCATATTCTGCTTCCTGTCGCAATTATGGTTTGCACTAATTTAAGTGGAGAATATGGATTGCTGTGCAGAGTGGTCTCATAGCTTCCTGTGAGTGCCTTGGGTCTTCAAGTAGCTTGTAACTTCCTGCACGCTGAGAGCCTTCTTCAATTACCTCCCCCAGTGCACTGGGCACGCTGCAGCTGTTCACTGAATAAGGTTGGAGATGGAGGAAGGGAGGAGGGGACGGATAAGGCCTATCAGCTGTGCGATGTTGGGAACAAAGAGAAATGACTCTGATGTCCATTGTGTGTCTTGGAAACAAAGACAATAATATTCAACATGCAGGACTGTGGGTTGAGATTTAATAAGTGATTTAATAAGTGAAAAGATAAAAAAGCTCCTCATGACCACCAAGCCAAACTAGGATGCTCCATAAAGGGCAGCGATGTTTTGGAAATGCATTTGTTCATAAATATAAATATAACAAATATTTATCCAGGCCAGGCGTGGTGGCACATGCCTGTAATCCCAGTACTCCAGAGGCTGAGGCAGGAGGATCGCTGCAAGTTCAAAGCCAGCCTGCACTACAAAGTGAGCCTGAACTGAATAATAAAACCCTGTCTCAAAAAGACAAGAAAACAAACAAACAAACAAACAAAAAACCCAAAACAAATATTTACCCAGAACTTATCATGTAGGCTGAAATGTAGGTGTAGAGAAAACTAAGTGAAGCCAACCTGGACTTTATCCTCTAGGGTTTGCAATTATTTAATGGAAGAGGCGCCAGCGTGTGCCCCTCTTCACAGTATGTGTGTCTATATCCAAACCCATGCCTATCTATGGCCATGCGATTTCTATATCTGTGTGTATGTAACTCTGTCTATGTCTGTGGCTATGTCTATATCTAAGTCTATAATTACAAACTATGGTAGATGCTCTAAAATACTGAGAGCACTGTGACAGCATATGGCAGAGGGACCAATCTAATCTAGGGAGCTGGGGGTGGTATTGTGGGCACAGATTTCCCTGGAGAGTGTCAGGCCTTCCCTGAGCCAACCAGGCTGTGGCCTGCCAGGGTTTTGCCATGCCGTGGCTTTACCAAGAGGGTGGGTGTGATTTCTGAGTCCTCTCTACACACACTGTAACCATGGATCCCAATCGGATCTCCAGGGCCATTATTTCTCCTCTCTGTACTTGTTACGACTGCTCAGTAATAGAAAATCTCCTTCTCGTGCAACGTCCCTCCGACCCCTCACAAGACTCATCATGATTTTTAAAAAGAAAGAAAGAAAGAAAAAAAAAAGGTTCAATGACAAATGTTGAGACTTGAGGGTTATTAATACATGAAATACACACATGGAGTCATGGACAGTGCCCCATGGTTCTCCTCTCAGCGAGAAACTCATTGCGATGGGTGCTAGAGCCCCTTCCCCCAGCTGGAAGTGTGCCTGCTACCCGGGAGCCTGGGAGACTGGTCCATGATGGCATATGGGCTGCTGTGATCCAGGAGAGCCCCCCACCAGGAACACGTTCCCCAGCAGGGAGAGCATTATGCTGGAGGCTCAGGAACAGCTCTGCCTCCTTCTGCTGTGTGTCCCTGAGTGACTCCTATTCTCTCTGGGCCTCACATTCCACATTGACACAATGATGGGGTGATCTCTAAGGGTCCTTCCAGCTTAGATTTCTGGGAGGCTTGCCAAGAAGGTTGATAGCTGCTGTCACTCCTCAATTTCAAAGATATGTAGAACTATGAGAATGGAAAGTGAGAGAATTCTTTACTCCCACTATTTTGCACTTAAGAAAATCAAGGGACTTACTTGATTGGCAAGGACATCAGAAATAAACACAAGCATGTCACTACACTATGAAGATGCCGGCAGCTGAAAAACAAGCCCTGCCTTTCACTATTAGACCAGAGACCTTTAAGGACTCATCAAACCTCCCTGAGCCTCAGTTTCTTCATATATCAGTCACAGATATTAGTACTTGAGGATGAAGAAATAATAAAAAGTGCTCCATGAAGGTGGGAGCTTTGTCAGGTTCCCTGCAGTTCAGTGGCTTAAACGGCGCCTGGGGCTCTTGCCAGATTTTTACTGAATGAATGAATGAATGAATGGGCATATGAAACACTTTGCAAAGCACTGAGTCCAAAACAAAGACCAATATGCTATAACTGTTGAAGTGATTGTTACTAACAAGAGTAGGCTTTTTGTCAGTCCTGAAGTCTTCATCTCAGAAACAGGTGTTCTTACGTTAGTACCCAGCTTCCCTTTGTCAGTCTGGTGAAGGTTGAGACCCATTTCTTAGAGTCCTGCTTTTGTATGCATAAAGTCAAATGCAAAAGCATTACAAAAGAAACCATTTTTCAAAATCTTTTCGAAAAGCCACTTATCATATCATAATATACATGTTTCTTTATTGTCACATTTAACAAAAAAAAATCTAGGAACAGATGTAATAATAAATTCAAAGCAGTGTTGAGCATAAACTATATTTTAACACATCTGTAAGAAATAGGATATCAAGCCATATGTAATTTCTATTGGTGACAAAACCACAGGTAATATTGATGTTATTCATATTTGTTCAACTGTTTGTAGGAGAAAGAAATTCTAAACTTCAATGAAAAGCTAGGGAAGATGTATTATTTTCAAATGTGACTCCATGGCCCAACAAACTGGACCTCAGGAAGAGCTCCTGTCTAGACCGACACTTTGCTGAAAAGGATCTCCACCAAGTATGTGCCCCTTTGTGAATGTAATCAGCAGCTTGGGTCCAGGGAGGAAGAGAGAGGAAATTAAAACTCAGTTCTGATCACATGAATATAATTACATCCTGGAGGGACATATGTGGTGCGATGAAAGGAAAACAGGCTTTAGCTCTGGAGGGAATATTAAAACCTCAGAGGATTTGTCCATGGACAAGTGATGCCCCCTTTCTGACCTTCAGTTTTGTCATATGTAAACTGTCATTGCTGTGTTTCCTCCATAGGGAGCTGAGTAATTGTGTAAAAGAAAGTAATACACCTATGCAAGTATGCAAATACTAGTTCTTCCTCTCTATCTCCTCCTCTTCCTAGAGTAAAAGATGTCCATTGGAATTACCCACACTTAGAACTGCTGATATACCATGGTGGGGATGCATTCTATAATTTCTCAAGCACCCACTGAGCACCAGGGCCTTTGTCAAATATGTAGGATTCAAGCTCTCAGCAAGTGCACAGACAGAGCGAAGTAAAGACTGAGGGCAAGAAGCCAAGAGGACATTTATAGAGGCATAGAGGAAGCAATGACTTCTACCTGGTGAGGGTGGGCAAGGCTTTCTGGGTCTTGAAGGAAGATGGGGACAAGGAAAAGGAAAGAACCACAAGAAGGGGAAGTGAAGGAAGGAAGGGTGGGGTTAGAGCACAGCATAAGTAGAGGCACTGAATGAGGAGCAGAGGAAGAAAAACCAGAGATGCAGAACTAGGTCATGAGACCACTCTGAAGGCATGGTGTGCACCAGGCTCTGCTGCAAGTGACATTTTCTAGTTTAATCCTACAAGGCAGACCTCACCACCTCATTTTACAGGTGTGAAATCTTAGGCTCAGAGTGAAGAAGCTGTTCACAGGCCTATAGCTTTCTGAGGAGAACCTGCAGGAAGGGTTGCAGTTCTCCAGGCTGGTGGGTGACAGCTGTTCCTCAGGCCCAGGGCACAGAAGATTTTCAAGGAGGTGTCCTGGAGGTCAAGAGTTCTGGCCACAACAGTATTCTGATTGTACAGGGCTCTAAAGTTCACCGTTCTGCTTTCCAGAATGACCCTTGTAGAATACTGTGCTCTCTGAACTTCCAAACTAAGATGATTCAGGATCCAAAAGCTTAATAATTGGGCTTTACCAATGACAGCACCAAGCCCTCTTCCTCATCTTATACTGTTAATATCATCTCTTTCTTGGTGCCTTTGTGGGGAAACCTGGGTGACAATGAACACTGAGGTAGTACGTGGTGACAATAGTGACTGTAGCCTGTCACTCAGTAGGCAGCCCAAGGGTTTCTCTCCTTCCTGCTTCAAACCCACACTGCCAAGGGTTTCATCTGCTTTCAGTCCTGGCCAACCTAGCTTCTGAAACATTCCGGCTGGTGGCTCCCATGAGCAGCACAGGTGTGAGCAAGCCAGCTCCAGCCTCCCTCCTGAGGGACTACCTAACAGCATGCAGTGAACACCGCAGTCTATAAATGTTGACAAAGTCTGAGTATTTGGAGGAGTTGGGTACAAGACATCCATTGAGTTTTCTAACCCTCTGCTTAGCCAGTGCTTCAGACTTACTCTGCTGACAAATCCCCATTGTCTTTGAACATCTACACTTTCTTTCATCCATCCAAGCCTTGTTAAGTTAGCGACATTCTCCAGAGCCTCACTGAACAGTGAGTTTATTTTATTATTGTTGATCAAGAAATGACTGCCAAGATGCCAAGTTCTCCACCTGCATTACCTCCTGCACTCTCACAGCAACCTCTTAAGAAGCATTTACAGCCAGACAATAAAGGTACAAAAAATGGGGATGAGGGAAGTGAAGTCTTTGCTTTACGTCACATATTCAAGACTTGAACTGAGCTCCATTTCAAGGAGGTTTTAACTCCTGTGCTATCCTGCAATGAATGTCAATTCTTACCATGAGGGTTTACAGGTCAACTCCATTGTAAGTACTCCAGCCTGCAGAAGGTGCTGTGAACATGTAATCACAGTAGGATGCAGGAAGAAAAGGAGAAGTTGAGGAGAGAGGAGGGGTGGATAAGAGACAAGCCTGGGTCTTATTTTTCCAGTAGACTGAATCTAAAGGCAAGAATCTTTGTACAATTAAGGCTTAGCATAATGACACTTACTAGGGCTGTCAAATATTTTTTGAAAACTTAAGTGAATAGCTGTATGTACAAACAAATAACAGAACTGACTGAGGAATTAAAAAAAGGGTTGGCTCCCAATTTCTCGTTAAGTTGATCTTCAAATGAATCAAATTTTCCAGAGCTGAAGGCTCACCCTTTAGATGCTTCCCCTTGAGGTAATAATAGAAACACAGTTTTGGAGGAAAGAAAAATAAAAACAACAGCCCTCATTGAACACTTTACCTATTAAGAACCTCTGAAATGAAGTTATTTTCAGTGGGTATGTGCTGCAGCTAGGGAAGATGAATGAGTTCTAGAGATTTGCTGCTGCATCACGAAGTGCTCATCTTTAAAAACAGTCTATTGTGTACTTAAAATTTTGTCAAGAGGATAGATCTCAGGTTAAGTGTTCTTATAAGGAAAATAAAACACACACACAAAAGGGGACACAGTAAACTTTGAAGATGATGGATATGATAGTTACCTCAATTATGGTAATGGTTTCATAGATCTGCAGGTAGGAATTTAACAAAGATCCAGGAAAGGAGGATATTGAAGCCTTGTAGGAAATGTAGGGAAACAGGGACAGCCATGGACAGCCTTGGGCAAACCTTTGTAATCATCTTCAAATGCTTCATGATCAAACTGGCTGAGAGTTACAATAGTGGAAAGAGTACTGCATTCAGAACCCAGATACTTAGATTCCAAATTGTTTCTGCCACCCACTCATGGTGTTTATGAGCAAGCCCCTTTCAATCTCTGAGCCTCAGTACACCCATGTTAGAAAAAGTTAGGACTTACTATTTCCTCAGACTTCTTTAGCCCTCGCTGATCTCCCAGAGGGAGGGTGTCAGGGGACTGTGGTACCCAGCTGCTCTGTTCCCTGTGGAGAAACTGCTGCATTCTCTGGAGTGCCTGGAAATTCCTATTTTCTTTGAGCCAGGAACTCATTGTTCACTCATGCCATATTTGTGGCATACCTGCTATGTACCTGGTGTGATCTAAGCCAGTGTGGGTGTGCAGGGAAGCCCTCTGTCCTCAGAGCACTTGTACTTAGGTGAAAGTCACTGTAGACTCACAGAAATGAACTACTGACAGATTTATTTGCCACAAACAGCCAAGGTAGTATCTGTGAGAACAGCACTCACTGTCTTAGGCATTTTGCAAAGCTGCATCCTTTTCAAATTGATGGCATGTGCATCATTGGGGGGGGGGGTTACATTTGTCTATGGTCTTGCAGCTTTCATTTTACAACTGAGTTCCCCAAAAGACCGTGGCTGGCATAGAATCAGACCCTAGGATTTTTTGGCCAGTGTCAGGAACCTAATGTGACTGGTGCAGTGGTGGTAAAGGGTGCCCCTGGAGGGAAGTGGCCTAAAATATGATGGCAAACACACAAGTGCATTGCAGAAGAGCATGCCTAGGGAGCAAGACCATATACCATCAATACACAAGGACAAGGGGGCACAGATCAAGGAATTTTGAAGGATGTGCTCCAGTGCTATGAGATACAAGGAGAAGATGCAATTCCATGTGTTGTGAGAACAAAGGAAAGGAAGGCCAGGAGAGAGACCAGCTTGGAAAATAAGAAAGTACAGAGGATTCTAGTGAGAGGAATCTGAGCTGGACCTTGTGAAAGTCACTTCAGCTTTCTGCCCTCAGTTTCCTTATTTGTCAAATGGAGGGTAAAGCACACACTTCTCAGCACTAATTTGAAAACACTAATATATAAGCTCCTTAAAGCACCACACACATTATTGAGCATAGAGTAAAGAAAAAAGGTCTAGCCAGGGTAAATTATCTTTCATTGCACTTCTTAATCTGCATCTGAGTGGCTGTTTCCTTTGCGTGGTGTGTACAGGTCAGAAGAAAGCTCAATTTCCCAAGAGACTCCAGCTTTTGAAAAGCGTGACACATCTTTACATGCCTACAAAGAATCATTTTATAAAACCAAAATCACAGGGAGAGAAAGGCTGCTTCTAGTCTATCAGCCACTTGTTAAAATATTTAGTAGTGGATAGTGAGTTGTGGCAATTAAAACATTAGTTAGTTAATTCACTAGCTGAAAGAGTACTATTGCTAAGCTGAAGCATTAGGATTATCTGCAGCACAGTTTAGTGAATTTTTATGTTGTGAAAAATCACCACGTAATTGCTCACTGATCATCAATAATTACAAGAGTGTTAGGCAGTCAATGTCCTAAATGATGATTTCTTTAGGAACAATGAAATACTTAACCAATTATCTATCTATGCATCACTACAACAACACTATTTATTAAGCACCTACTGTGTTTTGACTTATGCTATAAGCTTTCAGAGATATAGAGAGGAATAAGCCAGGACTTGTGTGCCCCACAAAGTCAGAAGTCTCACATAGTAGAAAAGATGTAGCACAGGGACACAGAGAAAAATCTTCAGGGGCTCAGGGAAGGAAAGGATGTCAGATGCAGGGTGGTAGCAGTATCACATGGTTTAAGAAAGACTTCGAACTTTTTGTTTCTTTGAAATGTTGAACTATGTGAATATACATGTTTATTCAAAAAGCAATAACCACAGTGTTTAGAAAAATCAGTGATGGCACTGAGGGTGAGAAGAAAAAAGCGGAGTCAGATAAAGGAGGAGGGAGAGAAGTACAGAGAATTGAAGACGTAGAGTTAAAACTACTTATTTCCCAAAACCTTACCTGCATCTTAATTTGCATCTATTTGACAAGAAGAGGTTAGTTTTCATTCATCACGTGTACACGTATTTTTGTCAAATGATTATTCTTAGTGCTGATGGGGGGTAGTGAAATGCTATTTTCCTATTCCACTTATAGGTGTACAATGTGCTAAAATTTATGGAAATCAGTCTTATAGAATGGATCAAGAATTTGAAATTGTTCATACATTTTGATCAAGTGATTAGAGCAATAAATCCTAGAGGAAAATGAGCAATGCAGGTGATGGTGAAGGTGTTTACACAAAGCCACTCAGGACAGCACTGCCTATAAAGGGCCTGAAGTGGCAGTGGTCTAACTGTCCAGAGATGTGAAAATGTGTACAGATATGACAGCTCATTTACACATGAGACACTGCAAAAAATTTTAAAATCATGATTTATAAGCATAGCTAATTATATGGAGAAAACGTTTGTTATAGTATTACAGTGAACATCCTTGATTTAGTTATGGAATATCTGGTTCCCCTTCTTAGGGCAGCAGTGCCTCACTTGGATTTGCAGAATTTCACATTCTCCCTCCTCTATTCCCATAAACATTAGGGTAAACAGCAGTATAGATTTATCAGATAGAGTGTCTTGTCTTCCTCTGTCTCACAGGTGAGGAGGGGAATGGATAACCGACCAGTCAGATGTTTACTCCTGAGACCCTGGGTTGAGGGTGCAGAAGTCATTTGTTCTTAAACTATCCATGCACTTCTACCCCTTAGAAGCTACTCAAAGTACCCTTTCAAGCAAGATGCTGCTTTGTTGTCCATATGAAACTGCTGCTTCGGTTTGACAACTGTTTTCATAAGTCAGCCATCAGAGGTTTCTAGGCAGAACAATGGCATAAATAGGACTTGATTACTACAGTCCACTAAGAAACACTTCAGAGTGTCTGGATCTGAAGCAGCATGTTCTGAGTTTTGTTCACAGAAAAAATTGGCAAAGATCCTGCACCTTTGGGAGCAAAGTGTCAAGAGAAAACACTGAAGTTCGGGTGGGCAGAGCCAGAAGGAGGACTATTTTGTACCCCTTGCGCAAGATCAGTAGAGGGTAGAAGCCATGGAAAGAGACGTCTTTGTCTTCACCCTGCTTCCATCCCAAAGAGCCTGCAGAAACCAGGAGGAAAGGGAAAAAGCAAGCAGAGTGCACCTAGAGGTCAGTTTTAGTGGCGTTCTTGGTAAACTTAGTCTCACATCCAGCCCTTGATCCTGAAACCCTTATCTCTTGTAACCCCGGGGCCTCAGCCTGGAGATCTGTGCTAGCTGGAGGCCAAGGGTACAGGAGAGAACTCTGGATCTGGAATTTTGGAGAAGTGGAGCAAATCCCTACTCTCCTGACACCATGAGAGACCTTGGCCATCCACTTCCTATGTTAGTTTGCAAGGCCACCCACAACAGTGCCACGGAGAGGGGTGGTCAGGCAAGAAAATACTTCCTTAAAACTCTGCAGCCCAAAATATCCAAGGTCATGTTCACAGGGTTGATTTTATTCTGATGCTCTCTCATTGCTTGTAGATGGTCTTTTTTCATACCAGTTTACCTTCTCTGTGTTAACCTGTGTCCAAATTGCTGCTTTTTATGTTTATAAGGATTCCAGTCTGGGTCTCCCTCCTCTTCTGGTAGTCTGTAGAGGTCTATGGAGTTCTGCACCTGTAGGTGCATCACCATGATCTCTGCCTTCATGTCCATCGTGTTTTACCAGTGTCCATGTCCATCACTGAATTTCCCCTTTTCATTAGGACGACAGTCATACTGGATTAAATCCTACTCCAGCAACCTCACTTACCCTCTATGAGTATGTTAAAGACTTTTTCTTCAAGCCCCATCACTTACTGAAATACTGGGGACTAGGAGTTAAATATGTGAATTTTAGGTAGACATAAATGCTTCCCTTTTCCGAGCCTTAACTTTCCCGTTTTCAACAGGACTCTGCTCACTCACAGGGAAGTGTGTTCATTCATTCATTCATTTAATCACTTATCAAATATCTGTTTATTACCTACTACTACCATTTAGGTACTAATATTAGGTCTAGGTGCGGGCAGGAAAACTGTTTCTTTTCTTACAACAAAGGGTGGCTGAGGTAGACAAGGAAGCTGCAGACTTCTTACTTCTGGGCTCATTCCCTGGTCTCTGCTTCCTAAGGGTGTCTGGGCTCTCGCTATCTATATTATCAGACTGCAAACACGGATCCTGCCAGAGAGATCTAGAATAAACAAAAGGATACAGCAGGTACAAAGACCCAGAGGCAGAAGTGAAGAAAGATGCAATTATGTGCCCCCAGGGCTGCTGTGATATTCTCTTTATAGGCAAGGCCACTATTCACCGGCTCTGAGGTTGGGGAAAGAGGCAATGCCGGTGTGTAAACAGCACACGTGCTGCGTGGTATTATTCATGCTGCTTCGTTCACTTTTTCGTTTGGTAGGGAAAGAATTTGGTATTTCAGCAAATGAAAAAGAAACAGGTGGATACTGAGGCTCTGTGCACATCTGGGACTGTTCTAGGTACAGCAAAGAGTGGGGGCTATAAAAGGGTTCTCTCCTTCCTAGCTACATTTACGTCTTGCTGGAAGGTGGCAGCTGTGAAACACGCGAGCAAGAATGAAGAGCCAGGTTGCTTAAAAGTTAAATACGTACTGTGACCGGAGGACTGGGGACAGCTGGGTACGGGTGCAGGTTTAGTAAGGTGGTCTGGGAGACCCCCTCGATAAGTTCATCAAAGTAGAAGGTTACAGAGAAAATCAAGGGGCATAGTGATTCGCACAGCATTTGGCATAGAGCAAGGGCTCAGCAAACCGCTGCCGTTGATGTTGTTACTGTTAATTATATTCTAACATCCTTATCTGAATATGGGGACATTATGCTTTATTCATAAGGTTGCTGACTAGATTCTATTTTGAAAAGCACATTGATAACCTCACATGACAAGTTCAATGACTGCTGAGTACCAGCGAGGCACTCTGGGCTGGATGTTGAGAACAGACCTCTGAGGATGTGGCTTATGAGCAAAGGCAGGAGGAAAGCACTGGAGACAGTAAGGCTGGCACAGCAGGGGTCACAGCAGGTGCAAAGGCCCAGAGGCAGGAGAAGGGTTGGCTGATCCAAGAGCAGCAGGGGCCAGCTCACAAAGGGTCTTGGAAGTAACAGGAAGGATTCTAGGTTTTATTTTAAGTGTGAAGCAAAGATACTGGAGGGTTTTGAGCAACTAGTGAAATGACCCTGTACATTTTAAGAGAGAATTCTGACTAACACATAGAGGTAACAATACACGTCAACTCATTTGTCTTTGACAGGACATGAGGTCAGCAGTAACGCATAGATACACGTCAGACCCACATTCTAAAATAACTATTCATTATGAGCCTACTACATACAGACACGTCAGATACAACAGGATCGCTGGAAACACAGTGGTTTGAGTGGCAAAAGGTAGATGCACAGTAAATTCTTTACATTTGATATGAAATTGCCTGTTATGTTACTCATATTTGCTTCTCTATCGCATAAGGTAACAATACTAAAATCCACCAGGGGGCTCATTACTGAGCAAGAGGAGGCAGCAAAAGAAAAGCAGAAAGTCAGAATGTGTGAATTCTGCTCCCTTGCTGTGTCTCTGTCTCTGTTTCTATCTCTCTCTCTGTCTCTGTCTCTATCTCTATCTGTCTCTGCTTCTCTTTGGATATGATATTCCTACAACCTTCACCTTTCTCTCCTACACCTACAAGGTAGACTCCTGTTCATATTTTAGGGCTCTGCTCTTTTATTACCTGGCTTCCAAAGTCACAGCCCTCCCTTTACTTACCCAGGCTGAGCTGTCATGGGTCTGTCCCCTTGCTTGGTTCCCAAATCCCTCTGCACTGAGACACATCCTATGACACAGGAAGATGCTGTTTGCCCACAAGGCTCATTTGGCATTTATGTGTCCATCCTTAGGGATCAGCGCTGTCTCTGATATGTGACTGATGTAACAAATGAGGATGAAATAAAAGAGGGGAGGAAGGAAGAAAGGAAATAAGGAAGGAAGGCGAAAAGGAAGGAAGGGAGGAAAGAAGGAAGAAAGGAAAGGAGGGAGGGAAGGAAGGAAGGAAGGAGGGAAGGAAGGAGGAAAGGTAGGAAAGAAGGAAGGAAGAAAGGAAGGAAGGAAAGAAAGAAGGAACGGAGAAAAAAAGAAGGAAGGAAGAAAGAGAGGGAGGGAGGGAAGGAAGGCAGGCCCGAAGAAGAGACAGAGGGCTGGCTGGCAGAAGGAAAAGCATCTAATTCTTTCCTCCTCCTTTTCCAGATAATGCTAAAGCTCATTTCAGCCAGCAAGTGCTGAGTTTATTGATCAACATTTCTGAGATATTGAACAGAGTTTCTATTGACAGAAATAACTGGCAAGCAGGCAGGGGGGAGCAAGAAATGTGCTGACAGCCAGCAAATCATACCCCCAGTATGGGAGTGCCTGTCTATGCCAAGGGGCACAATCATTAATTTCCTGTTCCTTCACAGTTACATTTCTTGGGCTGACTGACAAGTTCATCTGGCCTTTTATAAATAAACTCCCTTCTTATTCCCTGTTTCTAACGGCACCTGCCACCCAGATGATCGGCCACCCGGGACTCACATAAACATCTTAAATTGCTAGCAATAGCTCAACATGGTAGTTAAAGGAAATCTTCTGCTTACTGTATGATATAATCAAGAGAATCCATTTTCCCCAGCATTGTAGGCATCTGGACTCCACACACAGGGCCCAGAAGGATATACTTCCTTGCCCTTATACACATTTAAATAAGTGACACTCAAACACATAGGTATACAACGGTCTGCTGGAACATGGAACTTAAAACTTAGTCCTGTAACACAGCTGTGTGATGCTGACTAAGTCACTTAATCTCTCTGAGCTTCAGTTTTCTCATCTGAAAAATGAGAATACATTGAACTCTGCAGACAAGGAAGACAGGTGGGAACAAAAGTTAACACGGTAATGCTCTGTAGAGGAGAAGGAAACTTCTAACATCCCATTCAGTCTCGTAATGAGTCTTATGATTGCTGTGTGCATTTCTCTTTTACAGAGGAGACAGTGATTCCAAGATGAGATGTGACCTACTCTATCTAGCTTGATAAGCGGCAAAGGTATGATATGAACCCAGCTACGCCAAAGGCAGCTGCTCAAATACAGAAAATGCATCGTTAATCTTATTAGTCATTTTACTCCTATTCTCAGCTTCAAATTCCATTTGGTTCCAGTGGCCTAGGGGTTAGTACAGGAAGAATTCAGCTCTCAGCTAGCCTTTGCATAAACAAAGCAATTGCAGTCCACCTAGAAATAATTCTGTGGCCTCTCAGAGACATCAAAGCAAAATTCTTGGAACCTGAATGCCTGGCATTGATGTATATAATGTATTCATTTTTCAGTTTACTTTGCTAACAGTAGGTACTGGTACCTTGACATTTGCATTAGTATACAATTTCTCTTAAAGACGGTTTATAGTTTGAAAAGCTTCTGAGTAGTGCTAATTATTAACTCAGGCTGGAAACATACCTCAGTTGAGAGGTAATCAGCCCTGTGGTGGAGCTTTGGGGCTGTGGCTCAAAACACATCCTTCCCCTTATTTCACAGACCTTAACCAAATATGTGGTAGTCTAGTTTGGTGGTTTCCAGTCACTGCAGTTCTTTTGCAGCTTCTACTAGAGTGGGAAGAAGACACTCACCTGACAATAACAGGTAATAAGGGCTTGCTATGTGTCAAACAATGAGCAAAATGTACCATTCTGATTTGACCACAATATGCAAAGTAACAACCGGTGTTCCACTTTGTAGCTGAGGCACAAAGATACGCTCCTAGTGTCACAGCCTGAAAGTGGAGAATCCAGGGTTTGGATGCAGGCAGATTCTAACTAAACACAATGCGGTCCTGTGAGTACTGATTAACAGATGAGCTCTGGGCCTTGCGGTGAGATGATTTTAGGTGAGCAATGGGCACATGCAAATCTGCAGGGTCTTTGGCTTGCAATGCTTCCACTTTAACTTTTTGACTTTATAGTGGTGCAAAAGCAATGTACTTTCAGTAGAAGCTGTATTTTGAATTTAGATCTTATTGGGCTAGCAATATGTGATTTTTTTTCTTCTCTATGCTGGGCAGTGGAAATGAGCCTCAGCTCCCCGCAGACACCAGATTGGGAGGAAAAATAACCAATATTCTAGAGGCTACTGTTGTTAAGATAGGATGTTTGGCAAGTAAGGTATACCTACTGAACGCTCCATTTATAAAATTTTCAGTTTACAATGGGTTTATCAGAACATAAAACCACAATAAATTGAAGGACATCTGACTATTCTTCATGCATTTGCATTCAAAAATTTCCATAATGAAATCATATATACTTTCTAGAGCCGGACAGTCCAAGCTTTTATCTGTAAGGCAGAGGTAACAATGCTACCATGCTCATAGGGATCTAGCGAGGGTAAAATGTAGATCCAGGGTATCTTAGCTCTCATTTATTGTCATAGCTACGAGGAACAATCCTGTGGCACTTACAGGATATAGCAAGCCGTCCCCGTGAACTCCTTAGTATAAGACAATCCATCCCTCAGTTGCCTCTTTAAGAGTAATTAAATCTACTTGAATATATAAACTTTGTTTCCCACATAAATGAACTAGTCATATATTTTATATATAATATTTTGCTTATTTCTTTAGTAATAACCATCCCTACTTAAAAATCACATATTCATATAAAAATAAATTTTGAAATGTTGCTGGTGGATCTGTTTACTTCGTTGTAACTCTTCACATGTGATTCTCTGATCTATTCTAATGTATCATCTCCAAATAATTTTTGTTTAAAATAGATTAATTGAGAAAGTAACCTTCTTGTGTTGACAAAGCCATGCCCAAGGGGACAGCATCTTTTCTGAAGGATGGCTGTGCAGTGTGAATGCTGCTGAACTTACATATAAACATTTATGCCCCTGTGGACTGGGGGCTGGTGATCTACCGACGGGGCATGGGTTGTGGTAGGTAGGATGGCTGGCAGCCTGAGAAATTGCCAGAAGCTATGAGAGTGAGTAAAGGCTTTTGAGAAGACAAGTGACATGCCAGCCCGTCAGGTCATGATATAAAGGATCTAGCTCACCAAATTGTAAACTATTTTTTTATTATAAAAGTAATACATTGCTGTTGTGAAGTATTTAGACTACACTGAAAACTTAAAAGAAAAACAAATCCGTTGATCCCACTGCCCAGAGAGCTACGCATTTTCTTTTTTTACTATCTTTGATCCAAGCATAAATGCTCTTTCCTCAGACAGCCTTGTGACTGAAATGTCACCTCCCAGCGTCCTGACCACCAGCCACCTAATATTAAGGTCCAACAAATAAAAAATATGGAACACCCAATTAAATTTGAACTGTAGAAAAACAATGAATACTCCCCCATATTTAGGGTTTAAATGTTCTATCTCAGCTATCCATTGCCTGAAATTCCAGTTTTAACTGTCCACCATGTATTTTATCTTGTACTCCTACTCAGTGGTCAATGCACTTTCATCCCTTCTCAGTCTCCTATATTTGCTTTTTGTCCCATGACATAAATCACCATCTAACAGATAAACAGATTTATTTTATCACACTTATTCTGTTAACTGTTGCTTCTTCTGGTTAGAATACAAATTGTGCATGAGTATGGATTTTTCTTTGTTCCACTCATTGAAGTGTTTGAAATATGTAATAAGGATGTGTACCCCTCACTCTCCACACTTTAAAATCATATAACATGTGTGGTTTTGTATTTTCTTTCTTCTTTTCTCTTAAAAAATATTATAAGGACATTTCAGAATACTTGCTTCCTACACAGGATTTAAATGGCTATTTTGCAGTTTATTTCAATGTTACTCAATTAAATGATCCAGGTCCTTATTATAATTAATAACATTGTTACAGTTTAGATCTAAAATGGGCCCCAAAGCTGCATGTGTTTGGAAGGTGACTTGATTATGGAGAGCTACAGCTGAGGAGCTGTCAGGAGATGGTGTCTGCTCTGCAGACAGGTTACTGGTGGCCTGATCAGTACAGGTACACGGTGTCTCTCTTCATTACTTCTTCACTGCTGGGACAAAATATCCAACAGCAACAGGTTAAAGGAAGAAAGTTTATTTTAGCTCAAATTATGTAGAGGTTCCAGTCCATAGTAGGCTGGCTCTATGACAGGGCAGCATGGCAGAAGGTCTTCACAGAGGAGAAACAGTCCATGGCAGAGAAGGCAGGAAGCAGCCGGCCTCCTTTCCCTTTTATGCCATTCAGGGTACGAGCCTTTTGGGTGGTGCCTCCCATACCCAGAAGGAGCCTTCCCATTATCGATACCCAGGACTACATTAAACTAATCAGTGGACCACACACACTTAATCCTAGCATCATACACCCTAGACCCACCCAGTTCCAAAGAGCTACATCTATGAGTGCATAGGCTTTGAGTCTTCTAGGTATAAAACATAGCAGTCTCCATCCCTAGCTCTTCCTCTGGCTCTTTTCTTCCTGTAACATGAGGTGACAAATTTCCTTTGCCCAGCACCTTCTTTCATCCCTTCATGCAAGGGCTAAGACTTGTAAAACTTTTGAAACAAAATAAATTTCTCCTCTTTTTAGTTGTAGGTGTATTTTGTCATAGCAATGAGAAAGTGACTAAGCCTTCATGGACAGTTTGGCAGAACTGCAGTTTGTAAGATTCTGCCCACCTGGAGAAAGGTGGGAGGGATCTAGGCACAGCTCTGGTTCCACCCTCTTATTGGCTCAATAGCCTGGATAACTCAGTGCCTCTTCTAGCCCCAGTCTCCTGGTTGTAAAATGCAATGCTAAGAGAATCTACCACCTTGGTTGTTGGGATTCCGTGAGTAAAGTTTCTCATGGAGGGAAAACATCTCAGATTGGGGTAGGAGAACAGGGTGTGGCAGACTGGCTGGGGAAGTAAGGCACAACCTGTTACTTACAAAATCCCAGAGCCCTGGAGGAGAACAATTTCCAAAGCCCAGCACGTGGACTACTACAGAGAATTTGAGCAGATTTTTGATAGGATGCGCTAGACCCGAGGACAGCCTGAGGAGTGGGAGGTACCAAAACAAACAAAAGTCCATGTAAGCTTTCTGCACTGTTTTCGTTCTTGTACACCCTGTAAAATGTAGTTGTTTTCTTACTTTTTCTTGGTCCAGATTTGCAGTTTCTTTTCCTACATTTAATAAATGTAAAACTGTGCCATGTTTTGCACTTGTCTTCACCAATCCTTTGTTCAGCACAGAAAGAACCTAGGAACCACTTCTAGAAGGAGACTCCAGTACCCTAACACCTGGTAACACTAACAGGTACATGGCCAGGAGTGAACACTCAAGAAGACACACTCTTCATGCTCTTAGGAGCTTCTCTGCCTCACTTTCTTCCTCCTGCTCTTTTTTTTTTCTTCTTTTCGCACCTTAGTAATTATTTCTTTTTACCCAGTGAGCCAAAGCCATCTATTTCCAAATTGCTACAGGTTCATTCTTCGTATGTCTTTCTATCCCTCCTTTCCCCAACTCCACTATCAGATTAACTCTTGTTGATTTTTGCCACCATGAAAGATCAGTTCTTGAAGTGTTTCTGCTCACCCTGGCCAGCACACTTCCACTCCACCACCCTTGAGCAACCACACAGCATCCATCCATTAGTGTTCAAGCTACTTGGCGTCTTGTGGCCTGTCTGCTCCACACCTCCTTTAAATGTGCCAGCAGCCTTCCCTGCTACCCTGGAAAGACTGACTACTGGCCTTCTTGTGCCTTGCCTTGCTCAAGTCAGGGGTGGTAGAACTCCCAAACAAAATGACCTGGAATTTACCTGCCTCTTTCTGCACAAAAAATGTATGGGCCTCCTCTCAGCCCCAGGCCAGGATTTCCTACCTTTAACAATTGGTAGAAAAAATAATGGAGTTAGGCATGGCACATAGGTATAATCCCAGCACTCTAAGAAACGGAGGCAGGAGTATCACAAATTTGAGTTCCCTCATGGACAAGTCAGTATTTAAGAAAGGCTCTTTGTCAACGTAAAGGATAAGAGTTAATAATGCAGTGCAGTTTAGAAACTCTAGATTAAATTTCCAGTAAGTATTTAAAAAAAAAAAAAGATAATGAAAGATTCAATCCCTAGCCCCAAGAAAGAAAAAAAAAGGAACTGGTAGGAACAAGTGAAATGCTAATTGGTATTTGACAGTGACAAAGAATTGTAAATAGCTCTTTTAAAAAGACAAAGCCTATCATTACAATTAAAAAACAAAACAAAAAAGCCAAATGGCAGCCATCACATAACAATAGGAACTACTGAAACCTGCTGGAAGTTCCCCCTGCACACTAATTCTGAAAGTCCTGAGGACAGATACAATATTATCATTCACATTTTATAGGTGAATACTAGCAGTTTAGAGAGGGTAGACAATTTGCTCCAGGTCTCAGTTAATCAAGGGAGGAGCTGGGATTAGGATGCAAGGTCGGTCTGACATCCAAACCTCAGACATCAAGTGCAGGCTTCAGGCTCCAGGGTTTCTAGGATGTCAAAGCAACTGGGTTTTCGGGAGTGTTCTTGGTCATCTTATGTATTTATTACAAAGAAAGGCATTTTACTGCCTGGAAGTATAAGTGGCCCTAGGGGAGGGAGTGTGGGGCAGAGTTTTCATTCTGAAAGCAAATTTAATGCATCCATTTATAGTGAGCACCTGGGATGAGGCCTTGGCTCAGAGAGCCTGGAAATACTCAATGCCATTATTGACAGGGAGAGAGTGAGGCAGGAGAGAAGGATGTGCAAAACTGGCTGGGGAGGTAGGCGTGACTTGTTAATTAGTGCAGGGGCAAGAGGCACCATAAGTGGGGAAAAAATAGGATGAAGGCTCATTGAGCTTTATCAAAAATTAATGAAACAGCTTTGACCTCTGCAGCAAGACTCAGTAATTGTAAGGGCAAAGGCAGCCAGACTCAAGCAATTAGGAAGACAAAGGCGAAGAACTCAGGACCTGGAAGCTCCTAGGTAGACAGATTAACATGAATCACAAACTTCCCCTTTTCTTAATCCTTAAACCTAAAGTATATCCTAGGGACCCCACTCATAATCTAACACTCCATCAAAGGACAGGGAAATGGTTGCATGACTAGAACAAATCCAAGGTTAGAATGAAAGACAAGCCAGGAAGGCAATCAGATTCCAGGAACCTATGTGGGACAAGGATCTCAATAGAAGGAGCTACAGACAAGAAATCTAATGTTACTTTCAAATACTCCCTACTGTCCAGAGTAGCTGTCGGCCATGTCTCTTCTCTTGTTCTCTTTCTCTCCTCTCTTTCTTCTCCATTTCCTCACCTTCAAATAAGTTGTCCTCTTTGATTTTAAGCTGCTTCTTTAGTTCTTTTACCAGCGCTGGGTTTAAGATCACTGGGAGCTGTGTGTTCCAGCAGAGCAGTAGTTCATTGTCCACCTCTGATGTTACAGTGTGGCATAGTGTGACATAGTGTGGCATGGTGTATCCCCTCCCTCCTTGGACATTACGTCGGAAAATTCCAGGACATACGTGCACTGCTTTGGACATTTTGGGAAAACTCAAGCAGATTTTTGATGGAATGTTCCAGACCTAACATCAGCCTGAGGAATATATGATACAAAAAGTACAGATACTATGTTCTCTCTTGTACAGTGATCCATTCTTGCCCTGTGGAGTGTACTTTTTTCCTACTTTTACTTGACCCAAACTCGCTCTGCAGAGCCTTTTTCCTACATTTAATACACAAAAAACCTCACCACCTTTTGTACTTATCTGAACTAATTCTTTGCTCCAGACAGAAAGAATCTAGAAACTACCTCTAGAAGTATTAGAGACAGCTAAGTTATTTAGAAGTATTGTATGCAGTTGGCAAGGGCTGGGACCACAAAAGACCAGTGCAGAAGACAACTGGTTGGAGGTATAGTCACTGAAGCCCAGGCCTCAAGAAAAGAGTAACTACTTACTCATATACTTCCTGTGGGGATGAATAGCAGTGATAGATATTCTAAATAGACATTGAACACCTTGCGGTAGAGAAACAAAACTTCCTTAACCTACCCCTTCCAGGAAAATCTTTCTATATCTGATGTGTGCTTATTACATGACTTGCTTCTCAATTTTATAACCATGTAGTCAATATTACCCAAGTGACTACTCTTGTTGTAATCTTATTGGTTAACCATAGTTCTAGCCCTCTTCATACCCACGTTGTGATTTTCCATTGGATCAATATTGACTAACTGACTATACTTGTAATCTTATTAGTTGACTATGATCTTGTCTCACCTTGAACCTGCCTCATCTCATGGCTTTGCTCAATAAAACACCCTTAAGCAGGAGAGTCCACTGGTGACTCACTTTCTGAGCCCCCTTCTGGACCTCTTTGACAGAAGCTGTCTTTCACTCAATAAATTCTTTCTACTTTTAATCCCTGTTGTTCCTAGAATTCATTGCTTGATTTTAGAGAACATGAATTCAGTGTTTCAGACATCTAGCAGGATGGGCATTGTATTTCTGTTATATTATTTGTATTATTTGAAGGTCACATATCATTCACCCTATATTAGAAGGAAACTCCAGCACCAAAATCTAACCTGGTAACAAGGGGAATGGCAGCCAGCGCACAGAGGGGTACAGAGGATTAGGCCTGTGTTCCAGAGGCTTTTCTGGATGGAGTTTGGCGGTTCTCTATCAATTAACTTACATATAGCTTTTATGGGTTCAGAGTTTCCTGTATTAAGCAGGACAGCAAATGAAGATTACATTGACTTTCTACTCAAATCAATAAATAAGATAAATTGACCAGAAGAGCTAAATAGCAATCAGGATGAACTTAACATAAACACTTACTAAGAGTAGAGAGAGGAGGAACATATACATCAGAAAAATAAATATGCCAATAGAGCATTGGGTCTTCAGGTTTATTTTTTTAGTTAAACATCTGTGGTGAAGCATTGATATTTTAGTTAGCCACTCCCCCATACTCAACGCCTCAAAAAGAAAAAGAAAAAAAAAAGCTAGTGGAATTAAGTTGTTCCATACAACAAAACTTCATTTAGTCAGACTGATTGCTAAGAAGACTGATTGGATTTAAGAAAAAGAATGGCATTGAATTATAATGCACAGACATATCTGGCACAAAGAGCCCTACACTAGGAGGCAGGAAGGCTGAGTTATTAAGTGTCCTTGTTAAGGGCAGAGAACTGCATGTTACTCTTCCGTATCCTCTTACCCTGCCCCAGTGCCTGAGCCTGGAACACAGGCAGTCTTAGTCTCACCCTGAGACGTGGAGATCTGGAGCTCGGGATATGGTACCAGCAGTGGATTCAGAAGATGATCCCAGAAAACAACTGAGGGGCTGGGAAATGAGATAAGGAAGGAAGGGAGGGAAGCAGACAAAGGTGTGTGAATGAGTGGACCACTAGGTAAATAAGAGGCTCGACTTTTTATGGTCTCTTATGAGAGACTGGGTATGAGGCATCTCAAAATGTTCCCACCAAGAGCAGGAAATCTAGGACATTTTCCCACAAACTCCTCATCTCTAACCTTTTAAATGGTTGTGTGTAAGGAATATAACCCCTCTGTCATCTCTTCCATGCACAAAAAAATAAAAATAAAAATAAAAATAAAAAAACACCAGGAGAGAGATCTAGATGCTCCTGGAAGCTGAAAGTAATCACTGTCAAAAACCTCGTGTACATGTTGGGGCTGAGGCCAGCAACACTAACAGCAAAAGGGTTATAAGACTGAGCTCTGTGTGCACTCACTGTGTCAAGCCACTGTGTCCCTCTGGGCATCAGTATTTAACTCTAAATGTTAGTTTACATCTTGACATTCTCTCCAACATTGAGCATCAGTAACTCTGAAAACCAGATGGTCACCCTTAAAACAGAGAGTTAGCAGCCCTTCAGGAAATGTCTTCTGAGATAAAAATGAGCCATAATGAGTGCTCCACTTGTTAGCTTTTAGGTGTGAGCTTTTCAAGCAATTGAATACACACTCAAATATGTATGTATACAGGGCGAACCCTGTGGTATTGTTTATAGAAGTCAAAACTTGGAAACAACCTAAACACTCTCTGATTAAGGCGTAGCTGGATAAAATTGGTGCATTCATATTCGGGAATGTTCTCTGCAGTTAAAAGAAATGAAATGAATTTATATGTGTCAACATGGGTAGAGCTCAAAAAAATATTGCCAAGGGGAAAAAGCAGCACGATGCAGAATGTCATCTATATATATAGTATGACACCATTTAAGAAAACACGCACACATTATAGGTTTCCTACGAGAGGGCTACATATACGGAAAAGTATTTTTAAGGGACTGAAGTGACAACACAAACTCATTTAATGTTATTTTGGAAAGACTTGGCAAGATAAAAATCACATTTATAGGAGTGGCTGCTTTCAGGTCGGGGAGAGGAGGGACAAACATAGGACCAGCAATGATGCATGTGTATAGGGAGTAACCGTGATTTGAGATTTAATGATACTGTTCTAATTTATAGAAGCAGAACTGATTCACACATTTTAAGTAAATTAAAAAAATATGTCTAGTACACAGCCTGGCGCCTTACAAACCTACATTATAATGTGTGAAGAGCTTGGAAAACACAGTCACAGAGACTCGGTGATCCTAGCAAATGGTTTTTTTGCTAAAAGCATCTGCCCTGCCACCTGCAATGCCAGTGCAAAATGGCCCTGACACACCAGGTTTCCAAGGCTGAGTGCCATCACAGTGACTTCCAGGGTCTTTCATCTGGGGCATAAATTTACATCCAGTGATTGTTCTTACTCTCTTGAAAATAGGACAAGCATATTCTAGCTGTGTTTCTTTGTAAGTTATAAAAAGCAAATCATTCTTTTAATGAGTTGGAAGTTGATATTCTTCCCCAATTCCCATGGAATCAGGAATCTGATTGAATAGATTCTGAATTAACATGGTTTTTGATGTTTTCTTAATTACCATAGTGCCAGTCACTTTGCAACTGAACAATATTCTATCTGATCAGGACTATGCCATTTTTCTTGGCCATGTAGGCATGAATATTGAGGAGCTTTCCACAGTGATAACACCAAGCTAGGGATGGTGGCGCATGCCCATAATCTCAGCACTCTGGGAGGCAGAAGCAGGAAGATGCTAAGTTTGAAACAAACCTGTGTAACTTAGCAACCTGTCAGCACCCTGTCTCAAATCAAAATAAATAAATCAATAAATAAATGGATGAGGATATAGGTCACTGAGAAAGTTCTGGATTCAAGCTGCAGTACCACAAAAATAAATACATAAATGCATAAGTACATATACAAAGAAAAGCAATACCCAGAATGCTATCAAAGTCAAAGAAAAAGCCATACCCCATGTTAAAACTCCCAAGAGTAGACAATCAGAAGGCTATCTCATCTGTCAGGGCAGACAATCATCTTTCCCAGTGTTTACAGGTCCACATCTTACTTTCTCTTTATGTCATTTTTCTTTAGTTAGATTTATAGATAAATCTCACCCCACCTCCCGTAGATATGAGATCATATCATAATAACCACCATTTGCAGGGACAAGATCAATTAGCAGGCACCATGCTGGGGGTGAGTGTGGGGTCCTCACCTAATCTAATCCTGCTGCAACCCTGAAAACTAACCATCTTATTTTTATGGAAGAAGAAGCTGAGACTCAGGAATTTGAACTAGGAAGGGCTCATCCTTTTCCAGAGGCTCTAATTTTGCCATCTCTCACCCTTTACCACAGTTAAGGCTTCCTGAAGCCTCTGATTCCTGTATATATGATCTGTAGAGAGAAAAATTATTTTCAAGGATTTTTCTTGTTGAGAGCTGTATTTCTAGGGCTTTGCCCTCAGAAGCAGGAAGTTTTAAAATTAAAGTATAAATCACAGAAAAAATATATGTAAATAATCAAAGTAATGAATAAGACCTATTCTTCACAGCAGTAGATTTGGCTCTAGATAAGGTAAGAGTCCTGCCATTTATATCAATCAGCAAATCTTCTCAGAGGGGTGAGGAAGACCAGGGAGCCCCTCACCCCTCCTGCTGCCCTTTTTCAGTTCTCTTCTCTCTCCCCCTCATTTTTGCTTTGCAGCTGCCATAGGTAACAATGGGAAGAAACAATAAATCACTTTGCAAGTCTCACAGGAATCTGATTCTTTTCTGTAGGGTTTTTTTAACCATAAGTTTGCTCCAGGCTTGATAGAGGTAGTAAAATGATTACCACAAAAAATCTCTCTCTCTCTGCGTGTGTGTGTGTGTGTGTGTGTGTGTACCTGTGTCTCTCTCTGGACTTTTTGAAGACAAAAGCATAAATGTGAATAAATTCATATCCAAAGTCAGCCACAGAATGAATGGTTACAGCTACATCTGTATTCAGTTCTGACTCTAAAACCTTCTTCTTGCTAGCAATTGTGAATGTGTGTGTGTGTGTGTGTGTGCGCGCGTGTGTGTTTTAACTTCACTATAGTTCAGGAAACATCCACTTTAATTAATATGACCACATTTATGTACATCAAACCCTAAAGAGCAGGACTCAGCTTGGATTTGTTGTTCTGCTTCCAGCGTGCTTAGCTTCATGTCATCCATTAATTGTTCAGTAAATGATTATGGAACAAATGGGTGAGCCAGGGACTCAGTGTGCTGACCCTGAGGACTTCCTTCGCACGGTGTATCATTGAACACAGTGATGAAAACGGGGGAGCATCCGTCTTGGTAAAGGGCACTGTCTGTAGGTAGAAAGAGATCGAAGGCAAAGAGACAGCATGCAAGAGGCCAGAAAGGCCAGAGCAGCCCAGGAACAGGTAGGAATGGGAGGCTCCAAAGCTACATGACAAAGGAGACAAGGCTGCTTTGATTATCTTCTCCCAGGAAGAAGGTCACTGAAATCAGACTGGCCTTACCTAGATCATTCCGATGAAGCATGCCAGAGGAAAAAAGTTTCTGGGGTCAACTGTGCTAGAGAAATTCTATGTTAATCAAAGTTAAGCAAGTTCTTTTTAGAAATTCTCAGAACGAGTGCACATCACAAACATTCAAAAGGCAAAAAAAATGAACACGGCATCTCTCCACTTCTATGACCACAGAAACTACAATCTCAGAGCATCTCACAATGCCAGCATGCCGCATTTCCTCTGGTTGTCTGAATTCCAACTCGGAGAAAAAAATAACAGCCTGGTGAAATTAATCTAAAAGAATAAGAACGATTTCTTAAGGCAGAACACCCAGAGTGAGGACAAGATAAGAAGTCAGTTCTCTCTTCTCCACGGAGATTAGCTAATCTCAGAGGACAGATGAGGGGCAATGCGGAGTCATGCTTGATAACTCTTTCTGGCTCTGAATTCTAAGGGAATATGCGTTTCAAATGTTTCTAAATTCTGAACTTTTCTTCACACCTCCACTGCCTCTATCCTACTGCAAGTCACTGTCACGCTAGGCCTTTGCACTATTCTCCTACCCATCTTCCATACTTGGGGTACTCTTGATTTTCTTGCAGTCTTGTAATAGCTACTTTTGCTAAATTTATTTGCATGTGGACTTGCCTGTACTAAGGCTACCTGTATAGCTGGTAAAGCAGTATTGCTGGGAGTGTTTGTAAAGGTGTTTCCAGAAGGGACTAACGTGTGAATTGTTAGAATGAATTGAGATCATCTGCACTAATGTAAGCTGGTATCATCCAATCTAGCAAGGGCCTTAACAGGACAATATGATGGAGGGGTGTCAAACTGCCCTCTGAACAGGGACACTAGGCTTTCTCTGCCCTTGGACATCAGTGTTCCTAGTTCTTGAGCCTTTGGAGTTGGAGTGGAACTTACACCATTGGTAACATTAGTGCCCAGACCCTTGGGTTTGGGTTGGTATCGCTGCTTTCTCACCTTGCAGGACTCTCAGCTTCCATAGTCATGTGAGCCAGTGCATAGAATAAATATTTCTCTAGCTCTATATATTCCTGGTTATGTTTTACTGGAGAACTCTGATTGATACAAGTGTGTTCTCAAAAAAGTGGTCTGTTTTCCTTTTGGTACTTCAAGTAATGTTCCTCTACTATTCAGAGCCTTCCAGTAGCTTCTCAATTTGTTCAAAGTTAAAGCTCTTCTTATGTCTCTCAGGAGCCTTCCAGGATTTGCCCACCTATTACCTCCTCGATCATACCTCCCTTTGACCCCAGAAATACCAGGTACTGTCTGCCTCAGGGCCTTTCTACATGCTGCTCTTCTCATTGGAATGAACTTTTCGAGGTAGCCACCTTTTCTAAGCTTATTTCCTCTTTGTTTTTTTCCTCTCCTTCAATTTTTTCCCCCCAAAGCTATATTCCTAGGGTAACCTCCCTTAATTGTCCCATTTAAAATCACACTCTGACCATACCCTCACACTCCTTTCTCTGCTCTATTTTTGTCATGTCTGAAGTACTATTTATAATTTACCTGGTAGTATGCTGTGTTCTGCTTTGTCACTCTCAGTCCAAAAGGTATATTCTTTGCTGGCATAATCTCTGTTTAATATACTAATATATATTTAACACCTGTTCTAGTACTTACTCCACTTAGCATATTTATGACCCATTGATTGTACTTGCCAAAATTGACCACAGTAATATCTCCCATTCCACTGTACTTCTTATAATGTGACCTTGACGGCTACAGTCTCTGCTCCTTCTGGTTTGATATTTATGATTACTTCAATCCATAGAGTAGAATAGACATTATGATTTGTGACTTTCGAGATGAGCACATAAAAAATGCCATGAGCATCCTTCTTACTGTCTTAGAACTTGTTACTCGTATGGTGGGGAAGCGCAAGTATTCTACGGTAAAATCTATTCGGAAAACTTGCTGAGGCCCTAAGCCCACAACCCAGCCGAGTTTCCAAGTAGAATCTAGGACCAACTCACCAGCCATGGAAGTGTGCGATTTTGAAAAACTGACCCTTCGGTCCCAGGTAAATGATTCTAATTGACACACATAGTGCAGAGATGACCGTCCCTGCTCAAACACCATGGCTGAACTACACCCAAATTGTAGATCTGTGAACAAAATAGGTGGCATTCATTGTTTTAAAAGCCACTAAATTTTAGAGAAATTTTAGACAATAAGATGGAATAAACTCAACAGATATTTGTTGAATAAATAAACTGAGCTAGACATGTGTCAATGCATATACTCAAAGTCTACCTATGTTTCCCTTCAACAATTAGGAAGTTTCCAACTCAAAACACCACTGATGTGAACTGCAAATAGGCTAATATCTGGTGGCCTAAGGACCTATTTTTGCTTCTTTGTCCTATTGTTCAAGTGAGTTCAGGAGAAATATACCTACATGAGTTTACCATCTGTGCATGGAGAGCATTAGATGAGATAATGTTCATGGACTTTCCCAGTGTAAATTTTCTGGAGCTGATGATAGATAAACTGGGAGTCTTTTTTAAGAAAATCAGTACAAATATTAGTTACTGACACACAGTCAATAAAATGCAAACTCCATCTTGGCTTTGTATGGCTAAAAGCAATTTCACCATAGTAATAACCACTTCCTTGTGCTCTTACTATAGACCCAGCAGAGACTGTTCGAAGCAGTGCCTTCTCATTTTATTTAATCACCGATACAGGCCAGGACATATATTAGTTTCTTATGGTTGCTGTAGCAAACCACCACAGAGTCAGAAGCTTAAAACAACATGAAATTATTATCTCATGATTCTGGAGGTCAGAAGTTTGAAATTAATTCACTGGGATAAAATAAATGTGTCATCAGGGCCACACTTCTTCCGAAAGGTCCAAGGAAAGCCTGTTTTCTGGTCTTTTCTGTTTTACAGGGGCCATTTGCACTGCTTGGCTTATAGCCTCTTCCTATAATGTCAAAACCAGGAGTCTAGAGTCTTCTCTCTTCTCTGATGTCACTTATATTCTACATCTCTCTGTGACTCTGATCTTCCCTTTTGCATCTTTTAAAAATCCTTAAGATAATACTGGGTCCACCTGGATGATCCAGGTCACTGATTGCTCAAGAGCCTACTAATCAGATAGTAAAGTCTCTTATACTACATAAAGTAATGAGTTCACGGGCCCATGGACTAGGTCATGGGCACTTTCTGGGTAAGGTGGGGCACTGTCCAGTTTGTTGCTGTGAGTGTTACATTTTATGAGTAGGGGGGCCAGGTTTGTGGATCCAAGGGGCCTACCCAATGCCTCACAACTAGAAATCAAAGCATGAAGACTGGAGTCCAGGTGCATTTGGCCCCAGTTTCAGGTACATTCCTCGTCCTCAGGCTGTCTTATCCTAAGGGAGGCTTCACACTCTCTCTTTAAGAAGCCCCCAGATGAAGGAGTGACACAGGCGGCCACTCAAACAGAAGAGGCCAGGAGGATAGAGCTGCCTAGACAGAGAGCATGCAAGCAAAATCTCAGGCCTTTTTCAGAACTCTACATTCAAGGTTTGGTGGCTGACATTAAACCACGCCCATTAGACACACTTGGAATCAGGTTGTAGGTATCTCAGTTCAAGCTGGACACATCCCACCTGGATGCTGAGCCCTCTTTCTCCTTCTTTGGATATAGGATACATTTCCTTCTCCAGGTGTTCGGTTCCTTATGTGTAATAAGCCCAGTCAGGGAGAGGTATGTGAGCATCAGGAGACTGTAGCTTGAAAGTCTCAGCTCAGAGGAGGAAGTCTGCAAAGGCCTCATCAGCTGCACTGCAGGTCCATACTCCTGGGTCTATGCCATAGGGCACTCGCCCAGCTGGTGGTCAAAAAGGGTCCAGCGGGCTTCCAGGTCTCTGATAGGATCAATGTGCGACCAATGTGTATGATTCTGTCTTTGCTTTCAACCTCAGGGATGCCTGCTCTTTGTTTTGGCCCCAGAAGATTACTTGCACTTCAATATGACCCTCAGCCTTCACAGTTGGGGATTTCTGTTATATGTCCCAGGACACCTGAGTCTCTACTGTCAAGGATAGTGTCACAGTAGACAGTGAGTGTCACTGGTCCTACTCATTCTGCTACCTGTGGGTGACAACTGGAGGGGGAACTCCCTTGCTTCAGGGAGAGTTCTGATATCTCCCACAGATGTGCCTTAAGGTTGAGTAGAGTGACTTGAGTGAATTCATCCCTAAAACATAAGGAACAAGGGAGTGGACTGTCTGATGCTCTTATATACGTAGGAACTCTCATAAGACTACCTAATGGTTTTCTTCTTAGAATACAGAGTGTGGGTACAACCACCAGAAGGCAGCAGGATGGCAGGACAAGGTTTAAGGTGGTCAGGCTAATGCCACCTAATAGCTGCACTGTGTGACATGATTAGATTTCATCCTGGGAGCCAAATGCAGGCTCTCCAACCTTGGTGTGTCATTTACTAGCCACAGATCCTCAGACAATATACTTAGGGCTTCTGGGCCTTCGTTTCCCATCTGTAGAACAGGAGTAATAAGATTACCTATCTTAGAAAGTTAGAATCACAAGGATTAAATGAATTAATAAGTATAAATTATTATGACTGGAATCTGATGTAGTTTAAGTGCCATAGAAGAATCCATCATAATTAAGCTGCTTGTTGAGTGTTTCTGTGTGTGTCTTCTAAAGCAGAATGTTCTTCACCACTTTCATTTCTTAAAAAATCCACAGGATAACCAGGACTAATGCTGGATGGTGACCATCTTTTATTCTTGTTTGTTTGTGAATGTATGTTCCACTTTTTTAGTGGCAAAGACAAAGCTCCAAGTCCCAGGTCTGGGTAGCCGTGAAGCCTTAGCCAAATGTACCTCCATACCCACCCCAACTCTCTTCCAAGCCCTCTGAAGGCCCTTCTATCATCCTGCCTTTTGCAGAGAAAGAGGAGTAAGGCGACACTCTGATACTTCCCTCCATTCTCTGCCTTGGAGGCCTCTGGCCAACACCTCCTTTCTTGGTCTCGATATTTCAGGAAACTGAAAAGACTGCCTAGGGAGCTAATCTTGGGCTTTACTTCTGGGGAGTGGGGGAGGCAGATTTTCCTGTACAGAAGAGCGTGTGTTTCTTTTGAAAAATCCTAGCGGAAATAAATGTACAACCTATTGTAAGCAGTGAGGTGCCACCAGCAGGAGTTGGTGTGATACAAAAGGGGCATTTGTAACGGCACAAAACACTTAGCACTTTAGCAAGACATGCACAGGATATAAAAAGAGACGAAGGGCCCAGCGAATCCGCCAGGAAAGCAACGTGCCCTGAATGCAGTACGGCCAATCACTACACCCGACGCACAAGCTTTATGCTCTCAAAGAGGCCACAGGCTTTTCTGTCTAGTGCAGAAGGGAGTGTTTGAATGCAGGTGGAAAGGACTAGGTCAGTCCTCCTTCAGTACCTCCCACGCAGGTAAATGCCTCTGTCTTCCTAAGCAGACGGCCCGCCCCAACATTCAAGATGCCCAGGGCAGGAGAATAAATAGAAGCCTACCTTTAATGAGACTAAGTACTGCAAAGCTGTACATTCAGGTACAAGACATTGAATAAACCTATTTCATCCTCCTAAATTGACAAGTATACTTTCGTGGCAATCTGTACAGTAAGGCTTGGTGTAGCCTCCTTGGATAGCATTGGAAGGGTAGACAGCTTAGTGGTAGGCCCCTAAAATTCATGGAGGCCAAGGGATCTAGGTGAATTTGAGAAGCACAAGACTAAGTGATTCCCCTCCTCTTTTGGAGCTATAAGAGCTTAGGAATCTTGTACCTTCATGGAGAGTCATATGGTAAATTGATCCTTGGGTCTATAGATTTCTTTTGCCACATTGACCTTTTCACTTCTGCCTTTCATGGTCACAGAGAAACAGAAGGTTCCTGTTTTCCAGGGACCGCTGAGTCTCAGATTTCTGCCAAAGTCCAGGGAAAGAATTCCTGTGCACCAGACTCAGCGCAAAGGATTGAGAGGATCAGGGAAGCTGTGAGGTTTCAGCTCCAGTAGCTTGCAGGAGACTGGGGGAGGAGGACACACAGGCTCCTGTAAGCTAGTTAACAAAATGTGATGATGACTGAAAAAGTGAACATGTGCAAAACTGACACATCAGGGGGGCAAATTCTGAGATGTCACAAGCCCAGAAAGAGACTAGAAGAAGCTTTTTTCTCAATATCAGGAGAAAAAAGCTTTTTGTCTTTTTTTTTTTAAGGCAGTAGAACCTTTAAATGAAATGCTACTTTACATGGAATCTGGACACAGAAAACTACAAAAATCAGAGCTGTCCTGGGATGAAGTAGGTGGGGAGGGAACAGAAATTCTTATTTCTACCCCAGCCCATCTTTGTGGCATGCCAGGTACAGGACCACCTCCAATTTAAACACTATGGCTGTATTCAAGCCTCTTCACTTATAAGAGGACTGGTTTGCTTGTTTCCCTCACTATGTTGACTGTCAGTCTCTAGGAGTCCTAGCTTGGACCTGGCTCTCTTTTATACACCCATGTCTGGTACCAGCAAATGTTGAGTTGAGAAGGACTGAAGGAGAGATGTAGCCCAGAACAGTGTGGCAGGTTTTATGCAAGGTCATTCAACTTGTTAATCAGATGCTTAAGATCCTTCCTAAAAAAGCAAAGAAAAATGCAGGTAAGAAGAGCCAAGAAAGAAATCAGAGGGAAGGGGCGGAAAAAGATCAGTAAAAATGCATATCTTGACAGGAGATTTTTTTTCTGTTATTGTTGTTAGGATTGCTATATCATGAAATATAAAAAGTACCTATAACCTTTAAAATTTTTGGTATTTTTCTGTCTGTATTTAGTACTTAAGGTCTTACCAACTTAACAATCATGACTGCTACCACTGATTGAGCAACTACTATGTAGTCTTTAATAAGAGTGCTACATAGATTTTCTCATGTAACTCTCAACAGCTCTTTCAGTAATGAAAATAAATGGCCTAGAGAAGTTTAAGGAACTTGTCCAAGACCACTCAGGACCTAACCTGCACTCTCCATTTGCTGTTTGCTTAGCAAGAGAGCTGAAGAATACAGTGATGAGAGGTGCACTTCCCTTCTTTCCCTTTCCCTTTCCCTTTCCCTTTCCCTTTCCCTTTCCCTTTCCCTTTGGCTTCTGGTCACGGGGTGGGTGATGCATTTGTTATGGTTTGAATATGGTTGGACCCTGTAAAAGTCACTTTGAAATTTAATCCTCATTATTAGATATTGAGAGATGGGGCCATCTGGGCCCTTTAAAAGGTGAATAAAGACCTGCCTTCATGAATGGGTTAATCCATTCGCGCAATTAATGAAGTAATGGATTCATGGCTTATCCTGAAAGCAGGTCAGCTACAAAAGCCAGCTTGACTAGAATTTTCTCCAGTTCCTTGTCTCTTACCATGTGATGCCCCTTGGCTCCTTGAGACTTAGCCAGCGAGGAGATGCCGCCCCTTAACCTTGTGCCAGAACTAAGAGCCACAAGAAGCCTCTTTTCTTTATAATTTGCCCATTCTAAAGTATTACGCTATTAGCAACCAAAAATGGACAAAGATGGCATTTCACTCATTGTAGCTTAAAAGCCTAGAGGTTGAAGACTTCTGTGCTTGAGGTTCTCCTTGGGAGCCAAGCTCCCCACTCTTTAGTTCAGGTCCCAAGGGGTAGCAGAGAGTGGGGCACTGTCCCTCAGAAAAATCTCTGAGGCAGCCTCTAAGAATTGACAGCTTCCCAAATTCCACACTCAGGAAAGCCTGCTCTGTTTCAGAGCAAGCCGCACCTTTGCCTGGAAAAGCAGGTTTGCTTCCATGGGCTCCCCCACTAGTGTTAAGCATGGCTAAATGGGGCCCATATTTCACCCTACAACTGGCTGCATTTCAGGAGCAGAGTGTGATTAAGAAAGACGGATGGCGGGTAATATCCGCTACCAACACCTGCACTGTGCACAGGGATCTATTTGGGAGAAAGGGGAGATGTGAGAGCAAGATCATTACCATTTGAACTAGAAAACGAAATGTGGTGGGAATGGTGAAGGATGGCAGGGGAGGGGAGGAGAAGGAGGGAGACACAGAGATATAGAAATAAAGCACTGCAGGGATATCCACAGCAGGAGCTTGGTCAGGGGACCTCCTTGCAGCCCAGCTATGACTGTGAGGACTAGGATAAGTTGTTCCCCTTCCTGAGCTTCAAACTCCCTCAATGACACACTGAAACCTTAGAGGGCTTGTTTTGCTCATTATCGAAGGCTGCAGGAGACATGCTTGGGAGGCAGCCACACACAACAACAAGACTAGATCAGCCTTCAAGAATGCCTGGAACCCAGTAGCTAGCCAAGTGCAGACGCCATCAACTGCCGTATTTTGTGAGGCAGGAGGGTCCTCAGGCTGTGAAGCCTCAAGGTGAATCAAGAATGCTTGCAGAGTGGGGTATGTGGATCATACATCACAGTCACAGTGATTTTGCAGATCCTGTAGCTTCATAAACTTGAGTCAACATTTTTAGAAAGGGGAAAAATTAAAGGATCTAGGTTAAGACAGTAACAGAGTCTAGGGATAAACACATCAGGGTCAGGTTACCAGCTCTGCCACGTGGTTGTTTGGGCAAACAGGTAAATTAAGTTCTTCTCAAAGACAGCTTTCTTCTCATCTGTAAAATGGGGGGAGACCTAGTATGATTATTAAATGAAGTCATTTTCAGCAATGAGTCACAGAAGCAGTTGATTCAATAAATGGAGACTATTTCTTCCATCTGGCTCCCTACCACCAAAAGCATCACCATCATTGCCATGTTTCGCTTGGATAAAGTTTTGGTTGTTTGCTCTAAAGACTCTCACAGAGCCAACAGGGAGATCTGTTCTTGCGGATCCAAAGGGAAGCTAAGATCAGTAGGTTTGAACTATAGAAAGGAGGCAGTGGAAGAGCAGGAAAAGGATAAGCATACATCTGGCCCACTCTTTTTATTGTTCAGAGCCACTGTTTATTGTTTGAGATGCTGGGTATATAGACCGCAGCATAAATATATGCGTAATAGCATAACTACATATACATACAAAATATGAACATTACACTTTACATATGACATAGACATCTAGGAAGTGGACTCAGTAATCCTGGGTATAATCATGGGGACAACTACTGAATATCTAGGAGATGTACATTTCTAAAGGGAAATATGAAAGGTTAAGATTTTTGTAGTGACCAGACCTTGGAATGTTAGAATGAGTGAAAATGGACAGGGCAGGGATTGGAAGGACTGTGTGAAGGGATGATAGAAAAGAGTAGAGATACGTAGGGGTCAGATTGGGAAGGGTCTAATAGGTGGTAGAGAGGACATTAGATTCACTCAAAGTATACTGGAAAAGGTGTGTGAAGGGGTGGATTTTGGCAGGAGGTGATGTGATCTGACTTTTATTTTTAAGTAGTGTCTTAGTCACTTTCCTAGACACTAGGACAAAACATACAATGCTTACAACTAAAAGGAGAAGACCATTATTTTAGCCTATGTTTTTAGTTCATAGTTTGATGGTTACAAGATAGGACAGGTTGGCAGAAGGACCTGAGTAGAGGAAAGCTGCTCACCTCATGGGGAACAGGAAACAGAGGAAGCAGGGAGGAGCTGGGAAGGGGAGTTAAAACCTTTTAGGCCACACCTCCAGTGACCCATCTCCCCCAATCAGACACTACCTCCCAACACCAAGCTAGCTGTAATGTTCCATAATCCAAACAACGGCTTTGGCAGCCATTTTAGATGGAAACTACAACAAATGGCAATCCCAGCTTCTCGGGGAGATGGAAAAGGAACTGGTAGAGATGGATAAGAGAAACAGAGACCAGTTGGAAATTAGCACCATCAGCCAGGTCAGGGATGATGATGGTTTGGACAAGGAAGTCAGTGGAAGCTGTTGTGACATTTTAAAATAATGGCTACCTCCCCCCCCCAGTGGAAAAGATACGATTTGCCAATGGCTTGGATGTGGATGTGAGTGAGAACTGGTCAAAGATGCTGAGGAAATGTGTCAGTGCCATCTTCACTATGGGGCAGACTGTGTCAGGTGGCAATAATGACTTCAGTATCAGACAGTACATTTGAGACACCTGTTACCCATCTAAATGGAGGCAATTTTGCAGTTGAGGTTAGGGCTCTGAGTGTTTTAAACCTCAATGCTGAAGGAAGTTGCCACAGATCTGAGGAGTGAGCCTGGTACCATCTCACACTGAGAGATCAGAAGCAGGATAGAGGGAGCAAGGCAGGAAAACAGATGTTGACACATAAGCTAAATAAGTAAAATGTTTCTAGCAGTAAGCAGTGGACAGCTATGTCGCAGAAGGTAAAGGGTGCCATACAATTGAAATCAGAGTGGCTAGGCATACTTCCCCTGGATGGGGACTTTCCCTGATTCATCTAATTTAATGCTCACACAAAGCAGCACCATTTAAGAGAATGTTAGTCATTTATCCACAGTCACAAAGCTGGGAAAAATGGCAAGATTCAAACTGAGGGACATTTTACAAAACACTTGACCAGTTTTCTCCTTAACCCCTAAAGTTATAACAAAGAAGTGAAGTTTGAGAAATTACCTCAGACCAACAAAGGACTCAGGAGATGTGATAACTAAATGCAACTCCGGTATCACGGACTGGATTCCAGAACAGAAAGAGGACAACAGTAGAAACACGAATGACATTAAAAAACAGTCTGGAGTTTGGTTAACAGTAGGGATCCAGTGCTGAATTGTTAGTTTTGACAAGTGTTTCACTGTAATGTAAGATTTTAAATTAGAAGAAAATTGGCCAGGTATACAGGGAGATTCTGTGCTGTCCCCAGCTTCTCTGTAAATCTGAAATTAGCTGAAAGTTAAAATTTGCCTACAAACAATAGCAACAATATCAGCAGTGGCAGCAACAATGAGGACAACAGAGTAACGTGCTCCTTGGTATTCTAACTTCAGGATGCATTGCCTCTGTGGTGTTGAGGGCATTGTGATCTGTAGGTCACTGTTCTGCACTCGAGGTGACCATGGTAAAGCCCTCTCCTTTTTGCTGCTACACCTACACCTGTCCTCTAGCTGAGAGTCAGCCTGGCACAGTGGAAAGAGCTGGCTTTGAATCCAAGCAAACACTGCCTGAGCCTTGAGCTCCCTATTATATAGCCATGAGCACAGAGAAAGCACTTTCTTTGTTGAACCTGTGGTTTCTTGCATCTCTAAACTGTAACCAATCATCTCTCCTTCTCCTTGGCTTGCAGTGGCGTCTAAGTGGCAACCTAGAAAAGTCCAACCCTGGGCATACTGTAGGTGCTCATTAAGTACACGGTCTCCCTTTTTATCTCTTACAAGCCAGGAGCTGGGAGCTCAGCTGGCTTCTTTCTGACAAGAACCTTTCATGTTTCATTTATAGGCTGTTTTAGGTAGTTGCCTTGTAAATAATTCATAGCCTTGCTGTTAATATTTGTAGTTGTTGAATTCCTTTAATAAAACATTTAGGGATTTCTTTCCCCCCAAAGTGCATTTTGCCCAGAGAATGATTTGTTTTCCAAACTCTAGGACTTGGCTGCCCTTTATTTTCTTTTCTGAGTCAAATTGCGTCTATTGCTGTGGAAGAGCTGACAGACACAAGCTTGGGCATTGCTAGGCTTAGTTGTGCAGGAACTAAGCCAATTCACCTGTGCCTGAGGCGGGGGAGGTGAGTCCATATTGCTGGGGCCTGTGTGGAAGGCAACGACCATGCCTTGCACTTTAGAACTAGGTTTGAACTCACGCCTACCCTTTCTTTGTGAGAGCCCCTACACTAACGTTTCTGAGCCTTTGGTTTCTTGTATGGAAGTGTTTGGTTAGCCTGATGTGCACCTGCATCTTTAAATTCTGCTTCTATACTCAGAGCCTAATCCCTCCCTGCCTCAACACCTACTTTGTCTACTTGCTGTGGCAAAGAGACCCCCATTTACTGTTTCCTTGACACCTTGTTTTGAGTTGTTTTTGCACAAATCCCAGGCTCCTTCTTGGATCTTGTGGTGTTCCAAGGGCACTGCTTGGCACCTTGGGTTTGGAGGAAGGGAAAGTCTGGTTGGCAAATGCTATAGCACTTTCTTAAAAAGACTCCACCCCCCCTTTGGAAGATTCAGGAGACTCTGGAACACAAGGCAAGTTTCATAGGTGCCAACTGTATTGTTCAAAGAATCTATTCCCTTTTATAGCACTTATATTTCACTCTCTACTGCCAGAATGGAGACACATGCTGGGTTTCTGCATTCATAATTGGAGAAGAACAGATGGGAGAGATGCAATTGGAAATAATACTGTCATTAAAATAATCTATATTGCTCGTAACTCTCAGTTGTGTGCGAGAAGGTGAGTGGTGCCACGTGGCCTAAGTTCCCTTACACCCATTCCTCATGGAAATCATGGGGGTACACGCCTTGGTAGGAGCTGAAAATTCACATTCTTTCATGGAATACCTCTGTGAGTGTACTCTACACCCAGGGCCCTGAGGATGAGAAAAGGAACAGACTGGTGGCAATATTTTCTTATATAAAGGGCAGCATAGGCATTCTGGACCTGGAGAACAGCCCAAGGAAAGGCGTAGAGGCTGGGAAATAGCAATCATATTTAACAGTAACAGTAAGTAGAGCAGCTGAGCTGGGGAAGAGCTCTTGGTAAGGAAGGAGCTCAGGTGATGCTTGCAAGAACTTGGGCCACAGTGAACAAGATCTTGAACTCTAAGAAGCAAGTTGAGCTTGGTGTGGTGATGTACACCCTGCATCCCAGCACTGTGAGAGGCTTAGGAAGATGGATCACAAATTTAAGCCCAGCCTGAGTTGTTTAGTAAGGCCCTGTCTCTTCAAAAAAAAAAAAAGAAAAAAGAAAAAAAGAAAGTTTTTTTTAAAAGGGCTGAGTATGTGAAGACCAGCTCCAAGTGAAGACTCTAATTCCAATTCCCAGTTTCAGAAAGGCCAGGTTGAGAAAGAAAGAAAAGAAAAGAAAAGAAAAGAAAAGAAAAGAAAAGAAAAGAAAAGAAAAAAAAAAGTGCAGGCAAGCAAACCGAATGAGGTTGCAGTGTTGTGACAGAGCGAGCCACCTAAACATGGGAAGACGCGGCTCTTCCCTGGGCTTCGGTTCTTCACCTAAACTAGGAATGCAACAGACGATTCAAGCACTTGAAGGAGACACCTCTGGATTTCCACAGAACACATCCACTTCAATTTGACTACACAGGCCAAATCTGAAGTTTGGTTGATAATAATAAAATTTTGTTTTCTGTAAAACAGCATAGCTGAATATATTACTGAGGGCCTACTTTGTGTCAGCACAGTGACAGATACTTCCATCTTGGTCAGTAAGGAAGGCCACTGCACACATGCTGCCACCCCACTTTTTATCTGAGGCTGAGAAGTAGGATGTTCTTGTGTCACCCAGCACTGGGAGTCAGGGCCAAGAGTCAGGCCTGCCTTCCTAGACAGCTGATCCCTGAACCCCAAGTCAGTCCTGCTGCTATGGCAATAAGGGCACCTGGTAAGGTGAGCACTGTAAAGATGCAACTTAATACTTCCCACTGCCCTTCAAGGTGGATCCTGGCATTCCCATTTTACAGATGAATAAATTAAGACTCTGTAAAGAGAAATCACAGCCCAAAGTCGTAAATCAGCATGTGCTACAGTTGGGCTTTGGTTTTAGATCTGCCTGCTTGCAAACCTGGCATCCATATGCTGCCTTGGGATATTTCAGCCCTCAGACTCACAGATGGAACTCAGGATTAGGAGAGCTCCACATATTCTTTCCCCAAAGTGTGTGTGTGTGCATGTGCATGTGTGTGTGGGATATTCTTTGCAAGCTCTTTTCACATAGATATTAAATTTTGCAAAATTTATAGACTGTTCTCTCCTGCCCTGGGGAGAATTACTCTGGAGAAATTAAATATCTAGGCTGATATCTTCATAGGTCTGCAGCAACAGCCTTAGATTTGCTAAAAGGCCAAAGAATACTCATGGCTGGGCCCAGACACATTGGTGAAAATACTACTGCATAACATATCATAGTAGCATATCAACACAAAATATAGATAATGGTTATCCACCACTTACTCTGAAATAGTGAGATAGCCAAAACACATACATACATATATGTCTCTCCTTATTCCTGATACAGCCCTCTGTAATTCCTTATAGTTTTTTTAATAGGAGCATCTTTTCATCTAAGGAGATTCTCAGAGGGCTCATGGGTATCTTCAGGATGGCAAGATGGGAGCTGGTAACTAGAAAGATCAAGTCATTATTGCAATCTTGGAGCTTTCACTCTGCCCACCATTATCCAGGAAGGCTAGAGGAGCTGGAGAGATAATCTATCACCCTACATGAAGAGGTATTCATAAAAATCCTTAAACCACAGGGTTTAGATTGTTTATGGATGGGAAAACACAGCTATGTGCCAGCAGGGTGGCATATCTCAGGTCTGAGGGACCTTTCTGGACCTTACTCTTCACACTTCATCTGGAAGCTCATCTTTATTTTTTACTATTTCCATTATAATCAACCAGTAAATGTTCTCTGAGTTTTGTGAGTTATGCCAGAAAGTTATTGAATAAGAGTTAAGAATCCCTGAGCTTTGAGCTGTATAAGGCAGATCCTCAAGGACTCATGGTTTTAACTGGTGTCCAAACTGAAGGCCGTCTGCTGGGGATGAGCTCCTCAAACCTTTACCAACCCACCTGGAGAGTGACAGAACTGAATTACACAACAGGTCACCTGGTTTGTGTCTGGAGAGTTAGAGCACTCACTGATAAGGAAGAGAATCACCCGCATATGTGGTGTCAGAAGCATTGTGAGAAATAGGTTTCTCTTAGAAGGTACTCTAATTTCTACATGTCAAGTTTCATGCTAGAGGCTAGAGGTTGGAGTCAAGAGTTTGTCTCAATAATCCAGGATAGAAATGCAAGTGGGTCATGAGTCCCCTCTTTTTCTCTGTCTCTTCCCACTCACAATGGTCCACCGTCAAATTACTGTGGCATCTAGGCCAGGGCGCATCTCACCTGGACAAACGTTGTGTATCTGAAGGCTGAGAGCGAGGAGAGGAAATGTGACTGTTTTATACAAATTAGCTCGTAAATATCTAATCACTGTTCTGTGTCATTACTTCCACTTTCAGGTGAGGACTCTAAGTCCAAAAAGGCTTCTATGACTCACTCAAGTGGCAGACGATGCTGAAGCCAGGACTTTGGTCTGTCTGACATCCAAGGCTGGATTCTGTCTTTTGTACTGCATTTCTTTTATATTGGAAACGAGTTGACTCGTTCTTCCCTGTCTCCATTTCGTAGTGATATATGACTTCAGTAGTGTAGGAAATGTCACTGTTTGCCAACATTTGGGCAACAAAGCTGCTGACTTTATAGAGACTTTTTTCCCTAGGACCACACACACCCTAGTCACCCTGACCATATTACACTATCCACAGTCTTTGTACATGCTGGTCCTTCTGTCTTTCCTCCTTCCTTCACTAACCCTGCACATCCCTTAGGTCTCGGATCAACTGTGAATTTCTTTCAGAAGCTGTCTGGCCCCCAGGTTAGATTCCTTGATGTCAATTAACTCTCATAGCATTGCTCTACTGTTTCCCACATACAAAATTGAGTTTGCAGATACTGATTGATAAGTGTATGGTTGGATTCATGTGTGCTTCATTCCCAAGACAATAAGCTTAGAGGCAGGGATCATGTCTAATTGGATCACAATAGGGTCTCCAGTTCCAAGTATAAGGTTTAATACACAGGAGATCTTAATCCATGTTTACTTTTTCTTTTTCTTTTTTTGGTACCGGGAATTGAACTCAGGCCCTTGAGCTTGCCATGTAGGCACTGTAGTCAGTGTTTACGGAATGAATGCATGCATAGGTCTGGGTTTCCTGGATCTAGAGAGGAAAGAATTTCCTAATTTGTGCTTTAAAGAAACATGGCCTTGTCTTCAGAGCTTGTTAGAGACATAGAATCTGATGCCTTACCCCAAAAACCCTGAATGAGTACCCTGAGATAATCCCTATGTCTATCAGTGGCACGATAGAAGATTGGGAAGAAGGCAGGAAGGAAGATTATGGCAGCTCACATTAATTGGTTAATTCATCTTCTAATTGGTTAAATAGTTTTTGCAAATGTATTTGAGCAAAATTATTTGAGTATAACAGTACTTGGTACTGTTTTGAGCCCTGGAACTCTGGCATGAACATGATAAACATAATACTTCCCTAAAAAGACAGCCTGGAGTAGCATCCAGAGTATAGAAGGGGGGTGCATACCTGCTCAGAGGGCAGGCAGGGCTTCGGTAGGTAGTGCCTGGCAGTGGAGAACACATGGGCAACTCCTTGGGCAATGGAATTTATGGCCACATATTACCACCGGGCTAGATTTGGGGGTCACAAGGCTGTTTTAATAATCCAGATTAGGAATGAAAACAGGTATGTAATCCCCTTCCGAGCCCAGCTCTCCCCTACATCATGATGCCACTCTGAACAACCTGCCCCAAACACCAGATAACATCCAAACTCAGATGCTTCTCTCAGTTTGCTGTACTCTTTCCTCAACTGCGTTCAGTCTCCAAATGTCAGCCTTTCACCTTGTCTCCCTCTGTGTTTTCTTGCCTGTTTGCCTCTTCCCTTCCTAGCCTCCCTCTTGCATATCCATTATGTGGATTATTATGCAGCTATTAGAAATTATGTTTACAAAGACCATGCAATAACATGGAATGTGCTTAGGCTTAATAGGAAGCTGAGTGCAAAGTCGTATGGACATGATTGCAGTCTTACAGAAATAGTATAGTTAAAAGAAATTTAAAAAATAAACTCCAGAATATATCAAACAATATTTATGGTTGCACAAGGCCTTAAAATTGCAACCCTTTAAAATTTTCCTATTTTCCATTTTTTTTATCAGTGGAGATTTCTTTTATAGATTGGAAAATACATAAATCCGGCAAATTAAAAACTGTTGCTGTTTATTTACTATGAATGTCATTTTTGGCAGCCTACAAACTTTCCTGAGACATGAGTTTCTCATGGCTAAAGCAACGATGAAGGCTGTGCTTGTCTCCAGGTGTTTTGAGCGTAAAAGCTGAGCCCACAGCCCTTAGTACAATGTGGTGTGCGGATCAGCTCCCAGGTTACCTGTTCAGCGCAGGCTGGATCCAAGAACAGGGCAGGTTTGAGGTGGAAGGGCTGGAGACTGAGCTGAAAGTCCTGCCTTGGGAGCTAAGTTCCTTCCTACCTGGCTATGTGACTTCAGAAATTTCTTCCTATTTCTGGGCTTTTGTTTCTCTAGGTGAGAAGAGAAATGCAACCTCCACAACCAGTACAACTCCCTGGTACATATCTAAATGCTTGTGCCTTACCTCCTGTGGAATTCTCACTGCAAACTCTTTAATAATCCTAAGTATTCTACTGCACAAATATTGTGGCCTCTTTCAAATGCCTCCGAGCCCTCTGAGGATTGCTGACCTATGGATAAAAGCTTATCTGTTTTAAGGCCAGAAAGCCTCATCCTTGCTTCCTAAGCACTAGCAGCATTCCCAGCACCACAAAACAAAAAATATTGTGGATCCTCAAGTTATGATGCAACCTGCAGCTTTCCTATTCTTTCTGTACCCTATTTCTGCCTGGTCACAGAAAAGATTTGGGGGCTTTTTACGCTTTGTCAATTGTTTTTTAAAGATGCCCTTTTCCTGAGCATGGTAATACGCACTTAGTAGTCCTACTTACTTGGGAGACTGAGGCAGGAAGATCACTTGAGCCCTGTAATCCAAGGCTAGCCTTAGCAACATAGCAAGACCCTGTCTTCAAAAATCAAACACTTTAAAAGGTCAGTTTTATAGATTAGGAATTTGAGAGGGGCAGTTTTCAGTCTGTGGCTGGCATGCACACCTCTCTTTGCTCTTTCCAATTAGTTTCTCAAAATAGAGAAGTACAGAGAAGTCTTGTTTCTAATCTTGCCTTCTTTGCATTCCTCCAGTACTGCACGATGGGGTAGGGATCGGATCAGATGCTTTTTAAAGATGCTCTGATTTCTAACTCTCTCCACATCCCCGGGACAGCTGCAGCTCCTGTGGATGAAGGAGGACCTTTTCTCCAAGCACGTGGCTCCATCTCAGAAGCAGCATCCCACCCCCACCCCAGCAGCTCTGCCAGGCTCAGATGAGCTTGGCCAGCTGGCTTTGCTGTATGTGCAAACTCTAAATAATTTTAATATCTTAAAAGCTGAAGAGTTGCTCTCCAGCTCCAGTGAGAGGCAATATTAACAGAGGATAATTTAAAGGGAAGGGCATGAGAGAGGAAAAAAGGACACAAAGAAAGGAAGAATAGGAACAACCAATTTCCAAGATCCCTTTAAAAATCCTGCATTGAGATCTCACCTGTCTATAGCAGGACCCTTTCATGCTCCAGATGCCTTCTTTTCTTCACAGTGTACAAGTATGTGCTTCACTTAGCCAAGCTCTTATCTGCACACTGCTGCTTTTTGCCCTCTGCTAGAATATATGCTCCAGGAGAACAGGGGTTTGTCTTGTCTGTTCCATATTGCAGGACCATTTTCTAGAACACTGCCAAGCACTTTGTACATGTTCCTCTAGTATTCGGTGACATGATGAATTATGACTTTCTGAACTGACCAAGATCCCTGCCATATTTTACAGATAATCATAGTAGAGTTGGTAGGGGTTAAGTCACTCACTCAAGGTTGTGTAATAGACCCAGGATTCAGGTTGATATGACCTTAAAGCTATCTTATTTCAGATTTCATGTCTATGGACCCATCCTTCTTGGTTTCCCTGATAATGGAAATCTCCTTCCTCTTTCATAGAAGGTCTTCTGTTCTAGGGCCATTTCATTGGGCAACATGTGGCTGACAATTTCTAGAAGAAGGAGAAGGAGGAGGAGGAGGAGGAGGAGGAGGAGAAGAGAAGGAGAAGGAGAAGGAGAAGGAGAAGGAGAAGGAGAAGAAGAAGAAGAAGAAGAAGAAGAAGAAGAAGAAGAAGAAGAAGAAGAAGAAGAAAGAGGAGGAGAAGAAGAAGAAATACATGTATAAGGTTATACATGCATAATAGTAAAAAATGATAACTTAAAAGTCTATTATTGCTGGTGGTTAAATGGTCCACAATACTACATCTGTGCTGTGAAATGTTAACCAACAGTGAAAAGAATGAAGAGTGTGGGATGTACGTCAGTGGTAAAGCACTTGCCTGTCACACTTAAGGCCCTGGGTTCCATTCCCTGCACCACAAAACAAAAGAATATGGTTGAGACCCTAGTCATGATGTAATCCAAAACTTTCCTATTCTTTATCCAATCAAAACACAGGTTCCCTAGGAAGGCTATTTATTATCTACCCTGAGCTGTGCCTTGGTGTTTTATACCTTGAATTATTATTGTTTACAATGCAGGCACCTATAACAAATGATAAGCTTCTCAAGAATGCTCTATGTCCAATTAATTTTATGTATTGCCATGATGCTTGACTTACAATTTATTTCTAATAAACATTTATTCAGTGATGACTACTTTATCCTTTGGAATAGTAGATTTAGGGAGCAATTGGGAAGTGGTTTTCAAACACTTAAAATAATTCACTTTATCACATCATTTGATTAGGAGGACCCTTAAAACAAATGTGGTCACATGTATGAGGCTATTTATTACTGCACTGGTTATGATAGTTTGCTGGTGGTTAAAGGTCTATTGTTTGCTGGTGGTTAAATAGATTACGATACATCAACACTATGAAATATCAATCAGTTGTGAAAAGGAATATTGCAGATCTTTATAAACTGATGTGAAACCAGATTTCTAAGGCTTTTTATAAGTAGGAAATAAAAGTCTCACAAAAACATATCCAGTGCCATAATATTCAGGTTAAAATTTACCTATGTAAATTCATGTCAATACTTTGGAAGGAAGCATGTCAAATTGTTAAGCAGAGAGTACTTTCAGCGTGGACTGTAAATTTGGCAAGTCAAGGAGACTAGTTTTGTTTTTTACTCTGAAAATGCTGGTGGTGTAGCCCAGTGGTAGAATGTGTGTGTTGCATGCAGAAGGTTCTGGGTGGGATCACAGTCACCAAAAGTCCCAGGATTACCCAAAGGAAAAGAAGATAAAGAAGAATGAGGAGGAGGAAAAGGATAGCAGCAACATGCTAATCGAAGTCCATGTTGTGGGTGAAGATTTGGAGACCTGGCCAGACCTGTCCAGCTGGACGTCAGTATCCTGGACTGCCCTCCAATTGCTTCTGGCATGCGGAGGGTATCCGCTCACCAAATTGCCCTTTGAAGTGCAAGGAGGCCTTTGTGTTTTGTTTACCTCGGGTCTAGGCTGATAACTGTTCTAGATGCTTCCTTACTCAATGAGAAAGTCACTTCTTGAGCCCCAAGTCAGCAGGGCAGCTTATCTTACCCTCTTTGTCTTCAAAGATCCATGTGTCTTGTCAAAATAGGACTCCTGCTTTGGGAAGTGATATCTTTCCAGTTCTTGAGGAAGAGTGGAGAAACTGTTTTGTGATATGACCCGATGTTCATGGATCAGGCTTGGCAGAGATGAGTACCAGCTTTTACTACTAACAATGGGGATTCCTGCAGGACCCTTCCCCTCCCCGCAGTGGCTGGCTGGTCTGAAGTGGAGGTGGGGAAATCTCAAAAGGAGCCAGAGGATGGAAAACAAAACTTCCGTTTAGGATCCTCAAATGTCAGATTTAGGAAGAAGCTAACAGAGAAAATTCATCTTAGCTTCTGGCCTCAGGTGAGGGCTTTCTCTGCAGTCACCAATGAGTCATCGCTTCCCATTGTTGGCCGAGTCTCACAGAGAGAAGGCACTTGCTCTGTGAGCCTCACCTGAACCCCCTTCCTATGTGCTAAGAAGCAGGTCGCTGCAGTGAATGCACTGCCAGTGCCTCCTCTAACTAGTGCAAGGCTGTCAATCAGTCACCCAGTGATTTAGGAGACCAAATTGGGAGAATTCTTAGAATCATCTCCCTCTTTACAGATGAGAAAAATGAGGTCTAGAGAGTAGACTTTTTATTAAAATTCAAGACTGTAAGACTTCAGGTCAGTGCTAAACCCCAAGCTATGTTATCTTCCTCAACATAAAAAATTACTATTTTTCCCAAGAAATAAAACATTAGACACTTACATGCATTGTGCTGAGAGTTATATATAGCCTTTGCTTAATCACCATCATCATCTTTACCATCAAAGTAATGGTGATTATTTACTGAATGCTCAGTATGTGCTAAGCCTTCTGTTAGGTGTTTACATTTAAGGATTATCTCTTGAGAACTTCTAATGGGTGGGGGAAGTCACCCAGCGTAAGAAGCAATGTCCTTGGATCACAACAGACACTTTGCAAATGGTTTCTTAACAGGGCAGAAGATGTACTTCTTGCTAGATGTCATCACCAGGGGCTTGGAGTTTGTCAGCAGTGGAAAAATTGGGCTACTCTTCCGATGTTGAAAGGAAATATAGATGTATGTATGTATGTATGTATGTGTGTGTTCATGCATCCACACAATACTCATTTAGATTCCCTGCTACGTAGCTGTATTAAAGGAAGCAAGGATGGCTATGAGAACTGCCTTCTCTTTGGGAATTATCTGCACTCACTGAATATTTCCTTTGGTTTCTGAAACTGATTCAAACCTGGCTCTCCCACTTTCCCTTGCTCTCTGCCTTCCATCCCAAATGGGTGAATGAGTCAGGAAGACCAAGCTTCCTGGTGCAGGCTTCTCTTCCCTTCTCCCATAGGTAATGACACACACACACACACACACACACACACACACACACACACACAGAGTGACATATTCAAGTAGGCACGGAAATATTCAGTCATCAGTGTTTGTCTCTGGGCTGAAACTGAAATGTCCTAGCCAGGAAACACAACCCTGTGTTATTTAAAATCCCTCTGTTTTCTCTAAATCTTCTTTCTTTCATTGTCCTAGAGCTCCCTCTAAGCAGACAGAGTCTACACATGAACCCAGGCCCTTGGAAGATTTTTCTCAGCCAATATCCCTGCTCAGAATGCACCCTGTCCTAGCATCAAATTTTACTTCAAATACTACAATGTACAAGAAGGCATTAATGGGCTCTCCTAAAAATTACCTAAAAACACCACATAGTGATCCTCAAAACCCATGTAGATTCCTTAACTGCATTCCTTCTTCCTGGCCCTCTAATCCAGTGTTTTCTTTTTAGTATATAGTTCTTTATGTTCCTTCTACAGCTGTGCTACCTTCCTCTGTTTTTATAGGAACCTCTGCTTTCTTTGACTTCTTTTTGACCCTTGATTTCATGTTATCAGGTCCCATTTCAATCCCATGACCTTCATAAATTAAGTTTAGGTAATTTGGACATTGCTATTATTATTTTGACCAACTCTGAAAATGCTAATAATTTTAGTAAGACATTTAATTACTGAGCTACAGGTACTATCCTAAGTACTTTACTTATATGCATTCTTTTATTTAAATATTTCATAGAATACTTTTTAAATGCCCATTTTACATGTGAGAAAATTAAGTCTGGAGAAGTTAATTCAAAGTCACTCAAAGCTGGAAATTGAACTCAGGTGTAACTGACTCCAAAATGAAAGCTCTTAATTACTTTAATAGATAATAACTCAGTGGCATTTAGTTACTTGCAGTTTACTTAGGCCATTATTTACAAATAAAAATAGTAAGTACAACAAAATAAAATAATTGAGCACACAGTCTGAGAACAATGAATCACAGCTTACAAGTTTTAGGTAAATGAATAAGCTTGAATATTGTTAAGAGTCACCCTAAAAATCTATCCTTGAGAAGGCTGAACTGGAGCACCAAAGAAACACATTTGGACAATGCTTGTATTTAGCATTTACTTGAGGGACATAGATAGTATAGAGCATTTCTGTCTTCCTCCATTGGCATCTCTACCTTCATGATCCCTACTACCTCTCACATTAGAACCCCTCTCTAGGGGACATAGTGTCTTACTTCTAGAAAACTTGTGTCTACCACTAAAAGAAATAATGCATGTGAACACTTAGTGTGTGGGGACCAATTCACAAAGGCTAATGTTGCATACATCCTTAACGAATAAAAAGGAGGTTTGGGATTATCAGTACCACCCATTTGAGATTTCCCATGACACTTTAGGGATGGGCCATCCTCTCCCATCTATCAACACTAAACCTAGGATCGCTACATCTAAAAAACTCTCCAAGGCAAGATCCTTCTTAGCATAAGACAATCTCTGCCCTCTTGAGTCATCCTAAGATTATACTTGTCCACTGAGTCATAGGTCTCTGAGTCTTCTGCCAATTTTGAATTTTTCACTAGCCCTGCCTATCACTGTATACACCCAATAAATAGTGCCTGTCTTGGCATGGCACTCTCTTGGCCCAACTGGAGACACTGATTTCCCAGTCACTCATCATGTTCCACTAAATTTGTCTCTCCTTTTTTAGTTGTTTTGATTTTATACTCTTGCTGTACCCTTAACACAAGGAATCGGGGCTCTTGGCTGGGTCCCTGATAAGCATGGAAACCAGCCAAAAGATCATCCAGCAATAAATGTAAATCTATAATAAAAACCTTGCATTACTCACTGGAAGTAGGTGGGTTTTGCTTTCCTGATTTTCACTGGTGTTCAGGTTTTTTCTTGAGCCAGCTCTGTTTAACTCACTTGTACAAAAACACACTTAGGAGGACTGGTAGAGCTCACTGCTTTAGCTTGATTGGCTCTCTTTGTGGGAACTGTCTTGTCCACAGTGAATAGGCAGCAGTTATATGGTAAGTCTGTAACACATCATCTTCCCTCTGACACCCACAGGCTCCTGGGCTTCCCTGTACTCTACCCTATCATGTACACAAGTGCTGGCTCCTCTCTACACATACACGTCCGGGAATAGGCAAAGGATCTTCTCTAATTCATCTTTGTTTCCCATGTAGCACTTCCCCCAGGAACCTGTTTGTAGCAGATGCTTGGGGAGTGTTCTTGGGATAAGTGAGTGATGATTGCAAATTTCATTGCAGTACCATGTTGCTGCACACAATTACCTGTCAGTGCCAATAACCTCCTGTGGAGTTTTCCTTTTCTGGAAAACTAAACCTATTTTCTTTGGCTATAGCTCTCCTTGCAACACTCATGATGTCTCTTCCTTACTTTCAACTTGTGAAGGTTCAGCATGTCTCATTTCTCCACAGCCTGACTCCTGCGTTCTCCCTGTGACTATCCCTGGTCTCCTAACTGCCTCTCTCTTCTAAATAATGCTAAAACAGCCACTATTTACAGAGTACCTACTATGAGGCAGGTCCTTTATGTGCAAAACCTCACTGGATCCTTACAATCATCCCCAAGGTAGGTCTATTACAATCTATTTTACAGATGAAGAAACAGGCTCAGAGAGGGGACTTTACAAGCTTAAGTGAAACAGCTGAAATGCAGACCCAGCGGTGATCTCCATCAAAGTTCAGCATTTTACCCATTATACTGTAACGTACCTTCAAGAAAAGACACTGATAATTAACTTTTTCAAATTTTCAAACAACACTGTACATGTACATTTGGATACAAATGGGCAGCCACACACCCCAGAAGTCATTTACTCACAAGTTTTTGTGGTATCAAATCTTCTTCCTCTAATCTCACCTATGCTTTCAGTTCTGCTGCAGATACTCAAGCCTACTGTGTGCAATGGAGGCCAGGTACAAAATGTGTATGCTCTAAACTAACTTAGTACTCTGATCATGTCTCCTTCTGTTTAAGATAACTGAATTATCAAAGAACAGAGAGATCCAGGACTGGAAGGAATAGAGGGGAAAAATTTTGAAATGTTGATTCTTTAAATTCTCTTAGACGGACAAATGTGAGGTGATACATGGAGGATGTCAGCAAAGGTAAAAAAACTAACATTTACCGAACAGAAACTAAGCCTTTATTAAGTCCATTTGTAACTACAGTGTCCATTGTAAAGCACCTATGATGCACTGTGAGATTCTCATACACTACCCAGCACCTGCACCAGAAGTCTCCAAAGTATAAATTCTTATCTCTATTTTCAAAAAGAAGAAATTAAGGCACAAAGAGGTCTGAAATATTATCAAAAGATACATAGCGAACAAATGGCAGCACCAAAATCGTAATCCAGGCTTGTCTGGGTCTATTTGTTTTATTTTTTCTGATAGACCCATTGCCTACATTTCGAACTTTTGTTACCCGAGCCTTATTAGCTTGGAGCCGGATCTGCCACATCAGTCCCAACTGCAGGTTGAAAAGGACCTTGGAACTAGAATGCTTGTGTGGAAGAACTTTATGTAGACATGTTGGGTTTGGACAGACAGATGAGACAGTGCACAGAGACTTAAAGCTTTCTTTTGAAAAAGGCTTTGGTGAATAGAGGCATAAGCATGGCACATGAACCAAAAAGCAGAAAAGCCATTGCCTGGTATAGTTGTGGTCTGAGGCTGACATGGACATACTCAGAGGCCCAAGTTTGTTTTGGCCTCTATTCTTGACTTTGGTAAACAGCCTCAAAAGAACAGTGTTAATGCTGTGAACTCAGTCCTGCAGGGAGTCAAGCCAGAAGACAGCAATAAGACCATTTTTCTAAAAGAGCAAGTTCACTGGTTCCTACTAGCAGGCATGCTTGCTCTCAGATATTCCTTCTGTGCAGAGTCTTGTGTTATTCTTATCTATCCTAAACCCAGAGAAATAAAGTCCACAGCGCCTTTGGGAGATAAAACGGTACTCATTCCCGACTGTCTAATCTGAACAGCCCTTTGCTGACTAATTGAATTACTCTGGCCCACAAACTGATAGACAGCTGCTAAAAATGGTTATTGCATTATTAATTCGCTCCAGCAATTTCACATTAAACCTATACTGTTAATAATTTTTCCCCTTCTATTTCTTCCCTCTTAATTAGACTATTTAAAACTTTGAAGGAATAGTCTCCCTATGCTAAATGAAGGCATCGGGCAAATTACATTTTTGATTGAATACTTCTCTGATAGGCCAGCAAATGAGACTGTTGAGTTGTTAATTATTGTCAGAGTTCCACACGATGCCTGCTAATGAGGCAGTTAATCTCAACTGTCAGTCCAGGAGAATGAATGGAAGTTGATGGGTGGTACCGGGAACAGTGTTTTCTGGAGGTCCAGAGGGTCCTCTTCCCTGGCTATACATCAATGGTTGGTAACTTCCCACTGCTACAGATGAGAACTGTGGTGGCATGGTGAGGAGTGTGCCATGGGACAGAAGTGAGAACAGCCAAAATGGCTTCACAGCATTCAGGTCGTCAGGTCTGGGATAGCTGCCTAGTGATGTTCAGTATTTATCATTCTTGTGAGGCTGTGCATTTACAGATTCTTGGCTGGTCAGTGATGAGTATAAAGTGGTGTCTGTTGAGTAGTCAGGAGAAGGTATGCTCCTTAGTCCTGCTGGCCTGGGCTTAGTGATCTAAACCTAGATTACAGCTCCAGTTGGTGTCTTGAGACTTAGTTTTGACTTTAGCAGGTGATTGTGGTATGGATTGAGAGAAATTTCAGTTTCTTTCTGAAAGACAGGATGGCAAAGGGGATGCTATCCATGACTGGCCATCAGAGAACCCTATACTTAGTCTGGAATAAAGTAAAAGTTCAGGAGAAGAGCAGGAAAGGGGTAGAAATTGCATTTGACTCAATAAATATTTACTGAGCACTTCATATGCATAATAAAGACTTAAATTCCCTGTGCAAACTCCAAAGTCCAACCGTATTTGGGAATCATCCTTGACCTTTACTTCTGCTTCACATCTGCTCACTCCTCCTCACTCCCCTCCATTAGACTGGTTCCCAAGGTTCACAGATTATCCTTCCCCAATTCCTCAGAAACTCATTCTCTTTTCTATCCGCATTTCTCTCCTCACAGTCCCTGGCCTTTCCATCATTCTCTGGGTCACTGCCCTAATCTAATTATTACTAGACTATAGTTTTCCACCCTCCCTAACAGGGACGTCTTCAGCCTCACCTCCTACTGCTCACTTCAGCTCAGTCTGTTCTTCAAACGTGCCAGGCATTCTCAGTTCCACCTCTCCGAATTCTTGCTTTCTCACCTCTGAAACAGTACATCGGCCTGCTGCCCTATCCTGGCAGGGTTCTATTCCACACAGGATGGCCAGATTTCTTCTTCTCGAGCCTGTATCCCTAAGCCTCATCACTTCAACTGATATTTCACCTTTCATACTGTCTGTCTGTCCTCTTGATCTTGTGCATTGTATCATGATGCAGATACTGGTTGGGGGTGAGAATGGAGAGGATGGCATAGCAAAGCTGCACTGTCTTGGCAAAGTTCTCCAAATAGACATTTTTCTCTCAGGCATGGGACAAGGCATGAAGACAGATTCCTATCCAGAGTGGTGGTGAGGTTGGGGGTACAAAGATATGTCTTTGAATTCATAAAAGTCATATTTTGCAACTTAGTGTGAGGATATAATTAACAGGAAAATGGAATTCAATTTCTGAAGACATTATCTTACCACTTTAGTAACTGGAAGATGATTAGGCATTGAACTCTGTTTTAGGTATAAAAACATAGGTCATAAAAACAGAATCACTGCCCACCAAGACCTTATATTCTAATTTGGGAGGCAAAAAGCCTACAAATAAATCAATAAATAGTGGGAAAATGAAGCATGAGAGTAATGGTGGAACAGGCAAGCCTGGAATTGGACAGCAACATGGAAATAAGTAGATTAGAGCTGAAATCTCAAACATGCAAGCTGTCTACTCAGGCCTGGCAGTGAGGGGAGAAAAGGAAAGCATTCAAGCAGAGGGTCCAGAAAATGCAAAAGGACTGAGCAAAATACAAGGTTAGCAAATTTCAGGAACAGTAATAACTGCAGTTTGGTTGAGTTGTAGACATGAGAGTTGTGTAGAATGGTGCAATAAGATGAGATTGAAGACACAGGGCCTCAGAAGTTGAGGTACTAAGACTGGATGTTTACATATTGGTGCAGTGGACAGCGCCCAGTGTCCTACATGGACTGAGTATGTGCTTCTGCCTCTAGCCATAAGCTTAGATGTCAAAAGTAATAGGAAGCTTTTATGGTTTTATGTGGTGACAAGCAGAATGTAGGTGAGTTTTAAAGATTATCATTGAGCACCTCCAATAGATGAGACCCATGTCGGGTGTTGGATATGCATTAATGACGTGGATACAGTCACTGCCTTAGAAGTCCATGCCATGGTGCAGACAGACACACACAATCTGATACAATGTAACAGACTGACAGTGGACCCTAATGTGTGCCACTTCCTTCTTGTAAAGTCACAGACATTTTGTTCTGCTTCTGGTTGTTGCATACAAACATCACATTTCCCAGACTTGTGGCCATGAGAGTCTGTGGCTAATAGGATATATGTGGAAGTAAATTACAGCAGCCCCAAGATTTTTCTTTGCAGCACAACAGGGTTCATATCCCATAGTTCTTCCTCTCACACCTGGTCTCCTGGTTGGACCAGAGATGGTACAGCAGCAGCACCTTGGTGTGGGACACACCAAGGAGAACTGGACTTCAGAGATGCAGAAATGCAAAACTCACCTGAGCCTGAATCTCCAGTGTTTCATGAATAGAGCAAAAATCTAAGATTTTACCCCTGCATTGCTCCCTCTGAACTTTTACCTAAGAGAGAAATACACCTCCATCTCATGTAGAAGCTAATTGTGCTAATAATGCTTTGGGAAATTTTTAATCGACATTCAGAGACAAAGGAACTAACTCCAACTTCTTTAAACCCAGGTCTCCTCCTCATTTCTTCACCTGACCCACCTGCGCTTACACTTCCTAGCTGACTGTTGCAGGAAGGTGTAAGACTGGCTCCCCTTGAAACCTCAGGATGGCTTTGTGTATACTTCCTTGTCTCCTTTCTGGATCTCAGGTTGACAGAAGAGGAGCCAGAGAGAAGGTGACCACGAAGCACTGCCATCCCGCAGAGAAGTCTGGAGATTCTGTCTCATGTTTGAGACAGGCAAGCCAAAACAAGTTTGAACTGGAAATCAGAGCACATAAGCAATTAAACCAGAGTATTCATTTCACAAGAAGGGAAGAAGACAGAGTGGAAATCAGAACCTGACAAAACAGAGATGGCAACCCTTTCGCTGCTATTACTCATTGGCAAGGGGTGTTCTTAGATTTTATTAGAAATAAAAAAGACTGAGGAAGTTTAGCTCTTACTAAAATACTACCATTTAAACAGAATAAGTGAAATGCAGCAATTATGCTAGAATCCACATGCCTCTGTGCAAGATACTAGACAAGAGAAAATGACCCAGAAGATGTTGATGGTCTAACTATTGTGGATGTAATGTCTTCTGGCTAAACAATGTGTCCAGGCAGAGGAGACAGTCAACACATTCAACAGTAGGTACAAGCAGGGCACCATGTACCAGCCAGCTATCTGATGTGTCATGTATTAGTCCTTTGTGGGAGACCATTGAGAGGCGTGAGGAATTACCAGGAAAGGGTTAGGGTGGTCAGGCTCACTCATCAAGGGCTAGGCAGCAGCTAGTCAAGAACCAGTTCAGAGGCACTTCAATATTCTAAAACCACACAGTATGCAACCACGTATCTCCTGGATATTGGCCTCAGTTCTACCAATGAAAAACTATTGCTCCAGGTAGATGCCTTAATGGTTTGGATCAAAGAAGCCCTGTTTCTTTTCTCTACAGATACAGAGGTGCCAGTGCTCTGCAAGTTTTCTTCCAAGTCCTCTAAAGAGGCCTGCAGTACCCATCAGGAGCAAGGCCAGCTGTAGTGAATGCACATAAATGCTTTGCTGAGTGTCATTAAGAGAACCTTAGGAGGAACACAGTGCCCCCAAGCAAGGCTCAGAGCATAATGAAACTATTCAGGCTGGTAAACACCTAAGTGATGGCCTTGTAAACAACATGACTTTTGAATTCATTTAGCTCTGCAGGAAGAGCCATGGCACAAACAAATGATGGCTGTTCCATTAGTTTCTGGTGACATTTATGTGCACTTCTGTCCACAGATGGTGACCACTGGAGAAATGGGCTCAGTTTTCTGGAATAGAGTCATGTTGTCAGTGTGCACATTCCAGCTCTTTCCTCCTTAGCTGTGCAAACTTGGGAGGTTACTTAAATTCTGAGCCATTATTTTCCTCATTTTAAAGAGGTTAGGCGAGCACTGTTTGCGCTGCTGGGATGTTGTTAAGAGGAATTACAAGTGTGCTAATCAACGGTAACTCCCCTAGTAGCCTCTGTATCTTTGCCAGTTGAACATGCAATTCTACCTTGCATTTTAAATGATACAGAACTGAACTCCAAGAAGGGCATCCAATGGGCAATACTGTGGGATTCAAGGCTGAGAGAGTCCAGTGCTCAACACTGTGGCTGTTAGCCAGTCATGGTTGTTGTACATGCCTATAATTCCAGCCCTCTTGAAGGCTGAGACAGGAGGATCACAAGTTCCAGGAAGTCTACATGTATACCACACACACACACACACACACACATACACACACACACACAGTGGGTTTTAGAATTCTATATAGCAGTATTTTTGTCCTTCAATTTTATAATAGCTAAGTGATCTCAGGCACGTGATATCTCTGAACCTCGTGGTCTTCATCTTTAACGAAGAAGTAATACTGCCTTCTCCCCAGGATGCTTGTGAGAATCAAATAAGATAACGTATAGGCCAATAAATAAAAGACACTCAGTCAATACAACTTTTTTAGGAGATTACGATTAGTATGGAAGCATGTTCCTCTGCAGGTGACAAGTGGATTTGAGATGAGCCAGAAAATAATAGTTTCCATGCAGACAATTTGAAATACCAATCTTGCCATGTAGTTGAATAGGATTAATATTCTATATCTTCTCTTATTTCACTGTGCTAGTCATTGTTGTGACAAAATACTAGAGACAAACAATTTTTAAGAAGAGGAAACATTTATTTTGGCTAACAGTTTCAGATGTTTTACCCAAGGATGCTCAGCCCCATGGCAAGATAGAAGATGACGGCAGGAAGTGTATGGTGGAATAAAACAGCTCATCTCATGGTGACCAGGAAGCAAACAACAGGGGAAGGGGCCAGGGTCCCCATATACTTCAAGGACAACCTCCAATATCCTGTATCCTCCAACTGGATGCAGCATCCCAGAATTCCACCACTTTCAGCAGTGCCATCAGCTGGAGACCAAGATTTCAACACATGAGTTTTGGGGGACATTTAAGATTCCACCCATCAGCACTGTGTCAGTTTGCTCATCATCAAGGCAAGGAAATGATATTGCCTCTACCTCGGGGTATATGTGCTCTTCCTTGTTAGTGTGAACACTAACAGTATCTGCATTTACATACAGAATGAGTATGCGTGCCATTATCAGGCCGTCATGGTTTATGTCGGTGGCCCCCAGGCCTCATGTATTTGCATTGTGCATTTGTGACTGGTTCATTGTCTAGTGCTTGGATTGATGGTGTCAGTGCTACACCCTCCTAGGGGGTGGAGCCAGGATGTGATGTAATGTCAGGAAAAAGGTGTTGTCTCTCTCTTGCCGGTTTCCGCTTGCTGTTTGCAGCTGCCATGAACTACGGCCCCGCCATGCCACCCTGCCTTGGAGCCAACTGAGTATGGACTGAAACCCCCCAAAACTGTAAGAAATAAACCTTTCCTTTCCCAGCTTTGGGCATCAGGTATTTTGTCTCAGCGACGAGTGAAAAGTAACTAAGACATAGGCACTGTGCTCACACTTTACAATTTAATCCATCAAATTGAATTTTCATATCAATTCTTTGAGGTAAACATCAGAAGTGTCTTTCTTTTACAGATGAGACCTTGAGAAAGGACATTGAGTAATCTGTCCAAAGTCACAAGGTTAATAAATGGTAGACATGGGATTTGATAACAACATATTTTTGCTTTGGTGTTAGTACCCTTAATCACCAAACTGTGGGACCACTGGTATCACCACTGCCACAATCACTACTATCAACAGTCCTACAACCAATCCAACTGTCTCCACAACTGTAACTATAACCACCAGAAGCCCTATAACCTTTCCTACTGCAATCACTACCACCACCTCTACCACAGTTACAACCACTACTACAACCAAAGTCCCAGCTACCACCACAATCACCATCATACCACCTCATTAGTCAACTACTGCTACAATTACACATACTGTGTGCTAATTAAGTGGCAAACACTTTAACTGCATGGTTTCATTTTATTTTCACAAGAACTCTATGAGGTGAGTTAAATGACTTGCCCAAAGCTATTCTATGAGAAAGTACTAGCACTTGCAATTGATTTGAGTGACTGGACCCAAAGTCCATGTTCTTAAGCACACTACCAGAGCATTGAAATGGTAATATACCAGCACATCATTAGGCACATAACCAAGGTTTTCCGAAAGCCATTGCTCTCCTCCAAGAATTTGCAAACTGTAAACATCGGGTATTGTGACAGCATTGGAGCACACTGACATCCATCTTTTCCCTTTGTTTTGAAAAGTGAATCCAATAGCTTCAGATAACAAATGAACCCACACGTATCTCCACCTTGTTCTCATTTAGCACAGCTCTGCCCAAGGCTTGGCACCTTGTTTATGTCTTGGGAAAAGAAGAATGATCAGTATGGTGAGTGGCAAAGCCCCACCTACCTCTTTAGGGTCTGAACAAAAGTGCTGGATGCCAGAATACAATAATGGAAAATGCCAGAATCCAGCAGCCTCAAATATAAGAGGTCTTGCCCATCATTGTTTGGATTATACTTTTCAGAATCCAATTTAGTTTAACATTAAAATCTAGGCCTGGTGTATCCCAAGAGAATCTTAGGCTCTGCCATTTCTAAGACAGGAGCCTTAATTTCCCCCTCTATCCCATCTTTCATACCAAGCCAGAATGATAGTTCTGGAAAGGAAATCCAGCAATCTTTTTTCCTTTTAAAGTCCATTCATGGCTTCAAATTGCCATCAAGAGAGACAGGAATCCTTCATGGTTGGCTCCTGGCCCAGCCACTCTCCATTCCTCATCCTTCTTTCCCATCTTTCTTTGCCTTCACCCTGCACCTCCCATTTCCAAGGATAGTTTGCATGTCTGGAACATACTAGGCGTTGCTCCCTCCTTGCCTGGAAAGCCAGCTGCACAGTTCAGAACTTCCCCCTCCCCAAAGCCTCACTGACTCACTGTCTCTCCACCCAGGCCAGAGACTTGGCATAAAACTCCATCACCTACAGATTGGCCAGGCTGCCTATAACCATTTATTTGTTAGAGGGATAAACATAAGAATATATCCTAGGGTCAGGAGCTACCTTACTTTTCAGGATATTTGTAGAAAGACATGAATTTTAAGATATAGGACAAGATAAAAATACAAAGAGAATTTTAAAAATTAATAGTTACTCTTCTTTGATTTATGGCTGACCCTAGTATCATCCTTTACTAATATTGTAAGGATTTGTTAGCTTTCGGAATTCCTAAGGCAGTGTGCTAGAGTCAGCTGCAAAGATCAATATGACATCATTGCTACCTTCATGAGGCTGACATCTGAGTGCCAGAGGCAGGACACAAAAATTAGGACACAAACTATTCTCAGCTCTCTGAGGACATACTGTGTACCTGGCCCTTTTAATACATGATTTCTATTTTTCTCAGCAATCTGTGAGATAGACATTGATAAGGAAACTGAAACACAGGCAGGTTTAAGTATGCAAACTTTGTTCCATCAATCGGTGGAGTGACAGAAATACGAAGTGACATTCCTGAACACCTGTGGTCTTCATACTACATTAATTTATGCTCAACTGTGCTGTTAACACACTCACATAACATTTTGTTCATTTACAACCATTTTTATGCAGATCATCTCATCTGAGTTTTACAAAGCAGTGTTCAAGAGGTAGACAAGGATGTTATTACAATCTTCAATTCATACACAGGAACGCCGAGACCCTGAGAAGCTGGGTCACATATTCATGCAAACAGGAATAGAATCTTGATTTCCAGTGAGGCCTTCTCTTTCTCACAGTACAAATACGCCCTCCAAAATCAGGCACCTCTGTCTCTAAACACATACATACCTCCTTTAGTCCACAATAAACATGGACATGTCTTCCCCAGAGCTAGCGAGAGGACCTGCCCTCTGTCTGGGTGGGGCTGTATCACAGGCTCCAGGGGCTCTCAAGAAGCCCCCGTTCCCAAACCAGTGCTTATGGTAAACTTGGTTTTGGGGTTTTATCCATTGCTTCCCTGTTCGCTGATATCTGAAAGGGCCCTAGAGAACATGGCCAGCTCTTGGCTCTGTTTAAGAACAGCATATTGGCCTAAAACCTCAGCACATTATCTGAGCTTCAATATATTATCACAATATTGTTTTCTTCAGGCTGATAACAATTCATTACTTTAAGTACACAGGGGGATAATTCCAGAGGAGAATTAATCATTGCTCTGACATATTCCTTGCTATTAAAAAAACAAAGAGCACTCCCAGGAAGGGATATCCTTGGCCGGCCTCACTTCTCTAGCTTTTATTTCCTCAACTCAACTCAACTCGACAAGCATTTGCTTTTATTACCATGTGCCAAGTATTGTGCTAAATTTTGAAGGAAGAAAGACAAATATGAATGGTAGCTTTACTCAGGGTGTTCACTTTATTCATAAAAAAGACAGAAGTGTGAAACAGCAGTGCTAACTCAGAAAGATGGACATTGTCATCGCCTAAAGCTCAGGAATCACTGGTCATCCAGCCAATGGTTTGAATCCCCGATTTGTCACCCGTGAGTACCATATCCTGGGGTCATTGACTGAATCATGGAAATCTCTGTTTCTTCTTCAGTACAGCAAAGATAGTGACCATACTTATAGTGAGGCTTTATTTAAGAACAAAATACCAGCTAGATATTAATAATCATAGCTGTCTTAAATATAGATGGTAGCCAGAACATAATGCTCAAATATTTTAATAATGAAAATAATTGGTTTTGTTAAGTAATTGAAAAAATTATTATTCTTACTCTTCAGACCCTCAATAAGACTGTCACCTCTGAAGGACTGGGACTGTGTGTTTTCCTCCTCTCTTACCCCCACATGTATTCAATTCCCAGTAAAATTTAGTTGAGACTATTTTAGACAAATTGATAGATAGAAATTAAGTTTCTTGTGCCATTCTTCTGTACTTTTTGTTCAAATTGACCAAAATTCAAAATATATTTTGTGAAAGCCTACTGTGCATAGGCCCTGTTTGTTTATTTGTTTTTGTTTCTTCGGGCTGGTTCTGAACTCCTGGACACCAGCCATGCTCCTCCCTTAGCCTTCTTGCAAGTGCCACTGGGCCTGGCTTTAGGTCTTGTTCTAAAGCAAGCAAGAGTTGAATAAAATGCCTGCCTTGGTCTCATAAATCTCCCAGGTGCCCCAGGTAAAAGGAAGAAATAACAACAACAGCAGTCTTCAGAATGATTCAGACAGGAAATCAGAACACTGAGGCTACTACTCTGGAATCCAGAAACCTGGTTACTGCACACTGCTGCACTGTGTTTAGCTCCATTAGCTTTGGCTGCACCCTGTGGGGCCTTTCCTGGGGAATTACTCCAACATCAGATACTTGTGATTCTGGCCTGACCTTTCCTTGCTTTCTTTTCTGTAATTATTTTACACACACACACACACACACATACACACATGTGCACACACACACATTTATTATGGACTGCCTTACAGAATTATGCAGGCTGGCATATCAATTATTATCTGCAGAGCCAATATCCCAGTTTGAATCCAGAAGCCCATAGGCTGTTATAGAGGGACTCAGACTGATGCCTTACTTTGAATGCAGGCAGCCAGCAGAATTTCTCTTTCCTTCAGAGAGCATCAACCTATTGTTCTATTCAAGCCTTCAGCTGACTGATAGAGGCTGGCACACATAAGGGAAGGCAATCTGTTTTCTTCAGCCTACCAGTTTAAATGTTAATCTCATCTATAAACATTCTCACAGAAACACCCAAAATAATGTTTGGGAAAATACCTGGGCACCCATGGCCCCATCAAATTGACACATAAAATTACTCATTATATACTTATGAAAACTAAGCAAGGAACACTGAACTAATCCTATTAACACACTTAGATTTTATTTGAGTGTTGATTATGTTTTCACTAGAGTAACCTTCATGCAGACTAAATCACACCAGGGTTAGGCACCTGTGTTGGGACTATGGAATTGGCACAACAAAAACAGAGCTAGTTACGCAGCCATAAAAGTGAATAGAGATGCAGAAAGAACACTGACTCAGTAGACTCAAATTCTTGTCTTTTTGGTTTTTTACTTATAAACAAATAAAATGAAACTAGACAAATAAATGAAACTAAAGAATTCTCTCATGCTCTAGAGTTCTAGAAATACAAGGAGGAAGCACACTGCATACCACATTTGGAGGTCTCTTCCCTGTCCAGAGGAGTATGGTAAATGCGATTAAGGTTATACTACCAAGTTTTCAGTCCTCTGTGCCAGTATGTTTAGCCTTAGCCTTCACTCTCTTCAAGCCACTGAGACCGCTACTTTAGCTCACTTTGAACTTCCACTGAACTCTTTCTCTTGTTTCTCAGTCTGGGCTTCCTCATCTGCCTGTCTTCTCTGACTCCTGAACTTCTGATCTTCTTGACATAGGTGGATTTTCATGCTTTTTGCTAATATTCATAATGTGGTCCTCTGCCCCTAGAAGTCTAAGGTGCTAGAACTGGAGAGCCATCTTTTGCTGCAGAAGGCCCTGTCTCACCTCCAGCTTCAAACCTCCTATCACCTCATCACATTTACTTTGGAAATGTGTGCATGCAGCAAGAGTCTCATTTTTCCTGCCCAGAGCCAGGGGCTGCATGCACAGAGCCTAGGAGGCACAGTTTCTGTAGGCTTCCCTGAGCAGGTATCCTTTCTGTGCCCACAGAAGTTAGTCAGAGAGGACATTTTTTAGATGCCTTGTCAAGTGAGCAAGATTAAACCAAGTACAGACCAAGTTCAGCTAAACACAAAGCAAGGGCTTCAGGAAGAGCCAGGTTGGCCTAGATCAGAAACAACGGCAGATCAGTGTGTAGCTGAAGCACTTGACCTAGAACGGCCACATAGCAGTAACTCAAGCCTTAGTGTTCATCACTTTTGTCTTCACTCTTCTACTTCACTCTCTCCTAGGTAGCTTGCCCTACCGGAATGTGAATGCTATTTTGGTAGTACAGTCAAAGTCAGAATTAGAACTAATGATGTACTTAAATTTCTTAATCATTTTAAATTGATACCTATTCTGTGGCAGGTACTGTTGCCAGTAGTTATGGAATGGGGATAAAGAGAGGAATCCAGGATGATTCAAAGTTTTATTATTATTTTTAGTTGTAAATTTTAAAAAATCTTTTACTAGTACATGTTTTCAGCACAAAACTATTACTTTCCATATGGGTTGTTGGTATGTGTACAACATATTTTAATTCTGTTCTGATTCCTCTCCCCTTTGGACTTTATTTACTCTTTCAGTTTCTTACATCATGGAGACAATATGATGTTTACACCTGTGAGTCTAATTTATTTCACTTATGAGTCAGGTTGCAAATTGCTTCCATTTACCTACATGTATCTCAAGTTTATCCTTCTTTATGGATGAATAGTACTCCACTGTATAAAAATACTACATATTTTTATCCATTCCTTTGTTAACTGGCATTTAGTTTGTTCCCAAGATTTAGCTATTACAAATTTATTGCAAAAATACACATATATCACTGTGGTATGATGCTTTTAATTCTTCTTGGAAGATATCCAGGAGAAATAGCTGGGTTCAATGGACCTCTAATCCTAGCTTTTTGAGGAATCTCCATACTGATTTCTATAGTGAATGTACCAGTCTGTATTGCAACCAACAGTGGAGAAAGGTTCTTTTTACCCCACAGTACCTCTGGCATTTGTCACTGGTTAATTGCTTGATGACAGTCATTCTTTCTATAGTGAGACAGAATCTCAGTGTTGTTTTAATTTACATCTCTTAAATGACCAATAATATTGAGCACTTTTTCATATGTTTGTTTGCCATTGGAAAAGACAGGGAACCAAAAGTAGGAAAATAACATGACAAAGATAAGCCAGTGAATATCAGTTATAACCATCAATGTAAATGGTCTCAATTCACCAATCCAAAGAAACAGACTGGCAGAATAGATCAAGAAACAAGATCCAACAATATGCTGCATACAAGAAACACATTTAACTTAAAAAGAATCATAAATATATATACATCAAATACATGAGCATCCATCTATATAAAACAAATACTAATGGTGATGTAAAGTCAAATAAACACTAACATAGCTATAATGAGGGTCCTTAATATTATAACATCACAAATGGCTAGATCAACCAAACAATCAGCAAAGAAATATCAGAACTAAACCAAACTTGTGAAAAAATGGACTTAGTAGATGTTTACAGAGTGTTCTACCCAACAACAGCAGAATATACATTCTATTCAGGTGCACATGGGACATTCTCTAAAATAAACCATAAGTGCAATGAAAATCAATGGCAAAAGAAACTGCAAAAACTTCATAAACACATGCAAATTAAATAACACCCCTCTGGAAAACCAATAGGTCACAGATAAAATTAAGAAATTAACCAATACCTACAATGAAACAAAAATGTTGATAAAACACACAGGTCCCTGGAACCTGAGGGACACAATGAAAGAAGTCCTAAAAAAGGAAACTTATAATGATGAATTCTCACAGCAGGAAAATGAGCTCCCATCAGAATCAGTGTGTTATCTCTGACATTATCAGAATGAGCTCAAATAGCCAAACTAATGTTGCACCTCATCTTCCTATTATCTGTCTTATATTTTGCTCTTTACTTATATTTTGGGTATCTCTTAAAAGAAATCATAGATATATAAACTTATAAGTATGATTCACTTCACTTAACATTATGGTCTTAAGGTGTATTCATTTTCCTTGAAACTGGACAAATGGTCCCAGTTAATCCTTCTTTGTGGCTGAATTTAAACATCAAGGAGCTCACAAAGTAGAGGGAAGGGGCAATGGAAAAGTATATAATACACTATGTGTGTGTGCTGCGTCCAAGAGTGAAGGGGAAGACTGAGGGACCAGTGCTCACACGAGCCTGTGATGATAGGGATGCCAGAGCTCATATCTACCCTCCCAGGTGCTCATGCTCAGAGTAAAGACAGATAATCTGTGCTGTTGCTAGCATGTTTATTTTTAGACCATCATGCTCTACAAGGCTGGGACATAAGTTGTCTGCTTACATAAGAGTGGCTAAATTTTAACTCATCTAACGAAGCCATGTTCAAATGTTCTGAAATTGGATCTTCATGATGGTTATATGACTATGGAAATTTACTAAAACTAATTGAAATGCATGCTTAAAGTGAATAAGTGTCATTGTGTGTACATAATATTCAAAAAGCTTCTTTTACAAAGATACATACATTATAGGGACTGTGCTGTTCTGAAGAACAAAAGCATCAATACTTCTTTAAATTCTTCAATGTGAAATCCATAGTTTGCCTTGATATTCAAAATATTACACGCAGTAAGGTGGAACTCTGAATAGTGTTTTTTTCCCCAATACATTATACTGGCCTCCTATGTGGTTTACACGTTTTCTTCCATGTCCCTCCATTTCTTTCCTTTCTATTTATTCCATTCTAAGTCATCCAATTCCACAAGATTTTGTTTCTTTTCTGTTTTGCTTTTAAGAATCTACTTTAGCAATTTATAGCTTTCTCTTAGGTATTAAAGAAACAGAGATGAAGATAAAGACGCTCTGCTTTCCAGGATTTCAGACTCACCTGCTCATTGTGACCACAGATTTGAAAACATACAATCACAATGGTAAAATACTAACTAAGGTGGTATTTACTATGTGCCAGGAACTAGCCTCATGCTGTTATATATATGAGCTCATCTTAGTTTTATAACTACTTTATGCTGGTGTTACTAATGTTACCTTCATCTTACAAACATCTTAAGATGCTACCTACATCTTACAATGTTACCTTCATCTTAGCTGAAACAGAAAAGAGTTAAGTAATTTGACCAAGATCACAAAATAGGTATCAGAGATAGAATACAAATCCAAGCATCTTGGCTTTCAAGTTCATGCTCTTAATCTCCATGAATTAGGCATAAAAATTAAAGGAAATCATCTCTATTAATTTTGGGAGATAAGAAACAATGTTGTTTTTCACACAGATGTGTGGGATATGAGATCACTTGTAAAGAAGACACAAAGTTATGAATGTGTATTTTGAACTGACTTGTGTCTGAGGTATTGTGAGCATTTTGATGTGGTTGGAATATAAAGAGAGGGGATAACAGTGTTTGGAGATGGGGCTTTTGATGCTGTGGGAGGCCAGATCACATCATGTGCAAGGGTTGTACCGCTTCAGGCTGGCTCAGCCTACGTGTAGTTAAAGCATGACTAAAATGGCTGATACCGTAATGATATGAATTGCTGTTTAATCAGAGAGTCCACAGACAGGAAGGTGCTATAGTTAGGATCTGGAATGTCCTCCAAAGGGTTATGTGGTAAAGGCTTAGTCTCTAATTTGGCTCCACTGGAAAGTGATGGACTATTTTTAAATTTTATTTTAAAAAGAATAAAACCAAACAAAATAAAATAGAATAAAGCCAATAAGAATGAAATAATAAAAGTGATACAGAACTTCAAAACAGGAAATCAACAATGATACTATAATATCTCTTGTTATTTTCAAAATTGCTGCCCAAACCATTAGACATAATAAAATCAAACAAAACAGAACATACTAAAACTAATCAAACCAGAACACTGAATAAAACAAAACAATAAAATGGAAACAAAACAGTGAGAACAATATTGAATTTCAAAAACAAGACAGAAGGAAATCTCCCATATCTGCCACATTGCATATTTTTATCCTCCCAATAGATGCTCAGAACACCAACTCTAGGCCTGAAAAGTCAGTCAAATAATACAAGCATTAAGTTGTTTTTGTATCTCAGTTGCTAACAGTTGGGGGTGTGTGTGTGGAGCAGAGCAGTGTTCTCGTCTCCCAGCCTGTGCCCTGGCTGGGTCACAGAAAGGGCGGACTGGCTTCACGTTTCTCCTCCCAGGATACACATGGCTTCCACCAGCTCACAGGAAGGGTGAACTCAGGAAGTGATGGACTTTTTAAGGGGTGGGACAGAGTGGGAGTTCTTGAGGTTGGTAGGGACATAACCTTGAAAGGGATACTACACCTTTCCCTTCTGTTTTGTTTTTTGTGACTGGCCTTGAGGTGAGCAATTTTACTCTATCATTTGGTTTTGCTCTGATGTGCTGCCATAGCCCCAAGACATCTGGGCCAGCTGATCTTGGACTGCAAGCTCCAAAACTGTGACCCAAAGTAATCTATTTCACTTCCTCAGTAGATTTATCTTGAGTATGTATTATAGTGAGGGAAAACTGACTAACATGGGAGGATTTCAGAGTTCGTTGGTCAGTTCATCCACTCAACATGTCATCAAGGAGGGCTTCCTTCCTGGTCTCAAAGACACAAAACTTTCAGGAGACTACCAGTTACTGAATCTTAAGAACAAGGGACTATTTTCCCAAAGATCCAACTTATGTCTCCCTGTTGAGGCCTGATGATCACATAGTCAATCAGGGGGAAAAAAATCTACCATACTGATTTAGACTAATTGTGATTTAGTTCTGAGAATGTGATGCAGTTATATTTTCAAAAGGTGGATATTTGCATGGAATCCATGTTATGCAAGCAATGAGATTGAGAAACAAATGTCAAATGGGCAGTCAACGCTTCTGAGTAAACAGATAAGCCTTTTTCCTACAAGTTGTAATGTTGGGAGATGAGGAAGAGAAGGGCAATGGGTTAGGATAAACCAAGTCAATTGTTAGAATCCATCTTTTATTCACCTTTCTATTGGCTTTGCCACTGTGGCCTGTTGTTACTTTCACCCCTTTCCTTACCCTGCCCTCTTTCCCTTCCTTCTGATGAACAAAAATTTACCCAGTTTCCCTTGATTTATTACAGTTGTTGTTCAATGATATAATTAATGCTGGAATTGCATCCCGGCATAACATATACATACAGTTTCCCCCTGCATCTTGCATGTCCTTGAATCTCCTTCAACTCACCCCCATTCCACCTCCTAGAGAAATCCTTTTAGGAACAGCACAGCCCCCATTGATCTCTCCCTTCTGTGGAGACTTTTTCACCATCCCTGAGCCTGTTTGTTAATTCGTGTGGAACACAGTGTGAGAAAATGGGAAGCTGTCCTGTGGCTGGTTCTGTAGAAGTTAAAAGCATCTCAGAATTGGAGAATGCCTGTTTTCCTCACCTCCAAATTGAACCCATCTCTCCTTTCAGTCTCTTTAAAAATTCTCTGATGATGCTTATTGGCTTTTTGTAGCTAAAGGGCAAAATTAATAAATTCCTCAGCTGCATAACTTTCTTGAAATGTAATAATGGTCTCTGACTGTTAGCACTAGGATAAAAGATGAAGATAATCAAACAGAAAAAGGGAAGGAGAATGAGGCAGGATGTGTGTGTGTGTTTGTGTGTGTGTGCATGCACGCGCATGTGTGAGTGTGCTTGAAAGAATAGAACCTGTGTTTGTGCATAAAAGAACAGAACCTGTCTATTCCTGCAGTGATGCTCTCTAAGAACAAAGATCTGTGCCTGTGTGAAAGGGAGAAAAAAACTTCTCATTTTCACATCTTAAGACTGAAACATGAATGTACGACTCTTATCTTAAAAACCTTTTCTTAAACCTATCTCAAATCTGCTTACTTGGGACTGGGACCATCGATCTCAACTAGCTTCAATGATTTTTGTCAAAATTGAGACTGTCTTTAAATTTCAAGGTAGGGGGAAATAGGAAAGAATTATTCAGTATATATTAAGCTAATGCAATGTATGCAGAGTGAAGAAAAAATGACACCAGTAATAAGATTACATGTATTTCTTTGAGGAAGGCTCTACGTGATATGCATCTTGGGTGAGAGTGGGTGAGCAATACAGTGCTTTGGAGTTAGACAGCTCTGTGCTTTATGCCCTGAACCAGCTAGATATGTGGTTCTGGGAACCTATTCAACCTGGGGGCTTTAAATTCTGTATAAAATGGGCTTCACATCCTCTGTTCTTTTTCATTCTATGTCCATGTACTATTTTTTGTTTTGTTTTGCTTTTGGTACTGGGAATGGAACTCAAGACCTCATACTTGCCAGGCAGACACTGTGCCACTGAGTCATATCTCTGGCCCAATAAACTCTTTTAAGGAACACATGGTATAATGAAAATGGAAGTCTCACATAGATGTCTGAGTCAGATGGGTGACTTCAGGGTTTCTTTTGGAAGATATTTCTGGTTTCCAAAAGGGAACCCACTGCCAATTTCACTGAGTAGTTAACATGCAAAAAACTTTGATATTCTCTGTGTATGTGTCTGTCTGTCTGTCTGTCTGTGTGTCTGTCTCTTCTGTATCCTAGATCTCTTTTCACTCCACTAAAAGCAGAACGGAGGGGGAAATATCTATATCTTTTTGGTACTCGTGAGGATGTCCAGGAAGAGGTTGCTTAGGTACAAATTTGGTTAGCCGAGGAAGAATCATTCTCAAAGAATAAAATTTTGATGCCATATATTTCTTCTCAGAAGAAAGAATCTTTTCCTAGGAATCACTGGAGAATAAGTTACCAACTAGAAATCTCACTACCCTGAGTACTTTAGTAGTATTTTCAACAAACAAAAATAGGCTCCTATATAATGAAAATACAAACATAAATATTGGAAAATCAATACTGGTACATTACTAACACGAAATCCCCATGTCCCATTCAAGTTTTGCCAAATATCCCAATGATGTTCTTTAGTGGAAAATATGTAGGTCAGAACTATGTGTTTCCTTTGTTTGTCATATCTTGTAGTTTTCTGTGTATAACACAACCTCCACTATTCTTGCCTTTCATAATCTTGAAGCTTTTGAATACCATCTCCTTTTACTTTCTGTTTAATTTGTTTCTTCATGGTTAGATTCAGATTATACAGGAATATCAGAGAAATCATGTTTCTTTGTTAGGATATCCTGTCAGGTAGTATGATTTTAATTTGTCCTAATTAGAGCAATATTCCTTTTATTCATTCCATTAAGATGCTGCCTGTCTGTCTTCTCTATTACTAAGTAACTCTTTTGCAATGATTATGTTTTTTGTAGGAAGGCATTTTGAAATTATGTAAATCCCTCATTCTTTATCAAACATACAATATATCAAATTGTTCATGCAATCTAGCACTGGCTGGTTTATAAGTCACTCTATTTATTTTGATGCTTGATTTGTACTAAATTGTCAAATTTTCAAGTTGACTACTGTGTCCTTTTAACACATTTCCACATTTCTGATTGTCTTTTTTACACAATGAAATATACCAGATTCGTCCTTTACTATGCTTGTCTTGTTTCTGGAGTCAACCATTTCTCTACTTTGAGTAGAAGTGGCACTTAGAAGTCTAAATCTGAACTTTTACCCATTGCTATTTGGAGAGGGGAGGGTTTAGGAAGGAGGGTTCTGGGTCCTATCAGTGTACCACATTTTACTTATCTATCTGTGTGTATGAGTGTGTATGTGTGTGTGTGTTTTACTAATGCTTGTCTTTATTTATTTATTTATTTATTTTCTTTTCAAGATGGCCTCTAGCTATGTGGTTCATGTCAGACCAGACTGGACTTTGACTCACGGTGACTGTGTAGGCCTCAGCCTTCTGAGTGCGAGCTTACAGGCAATGCACCACCATACTGGGTTTTATTTGTGTGTGTGTGTGTATGTGTGTGTGTACACAGGTGGGGCAGAGAAGGAGAAAGGTAATATTTTGATCTTTGTATTATAACAATCAGAATAGAATTTCTCAAAATCCCCAATAAGAATTATACACTCAGAGAGAAAAGAGATCCAAGTCTAGTGAATCCTAGACTTCATTGAGGTTTGAAATACCGCTACACTGGTGGTCATGCAACGGGCTCTGTAGTGTGTGGCACCTATTCAGGGTATGGCTGTCAAACGCTACAGTGATAAATGCTGCTAGGTGATGCAAACTAATCCATCTTTTAAAAAAATGTACATGGGTTCTCTACCAAATATTTATCACTTAAAAAATGTACGTGATTTCTCCGCAATTACTGTTTGAAAATACACTAGAGAAATGCTAACTCAGCCCTTCCTTTCTTTCTCTTGCACACCACAACCCTGCTTCACAAAATGCTGATATCTCCTTCTCTTCAGGGCGGGGAGAAAAGAGGAAGAGCTGGCATCATGCCAGAACCAGTGTGCGAGGTGGGGCAGGGCTGTCCCTGCCTACAGAGGACTCTGTGGATGGAAGTAGCTTGAGACTATGGCCGTGAATTTCGGGAGTATGGGGTTAAGCGTTGTCCTCCTCCATACCATGTCCCAGTGTTCCTGGTCTAGCAGGAGGAAGAGTGAGGCCTCCTCTCAGAGCCTCTTGGTAGACATTGTGAGAATTACAGAGGTTATGCAGCTGTTAGTACTCATGGTTAAGAGCATAGTATTTTGAACCTGATAGATCTGCCTATGAATCTTGGGCTGCCAGTGAGAAGGCTGTGTGACTTTAGGTACAATAAGAGGATCCATCTTAAAATACATGCTGAGAATTAGACATGACAGCTGCACAAAACATGCTTAGCTCACTGCCGGGCATATGGCAAATGCTCAGTCTATGGCAGGATTTTTTCCCATCTCTTTTTTTGGTGGAGAATTTTACTTTAGTATCACTTGAGAATCTGGATGGTCTCTCAAGGAAGGTAATAAAAGAGTCTGCAAAGTGAGGTATAGTGGCCTCTGTAATCCCAGCACTCTGAAAGCCTGAGGCAGGATGATCACAAATTCAAGCCCAGCCTGAGTAACTTAGTGATGTAGCAATGCCTTTCCTCAAAATTAAAAATTAAAATAAAAGACCTGGGAATGTTGCTTGGTGTGATGACCTGGGTTTAAGCCCAATCCCTAGTATCACACACACACACACACAGACACACACACACACGCACACACACACAGTATGTAAGGCAGTCCAGAATAATGGTAATAGCTCTAGAAAAGCAGCCCACATCTCAGTCTTTCCACTGGTCTTCGTTTTGGGCTTATGAATTTTGTGTTTTGTTTGTGCTGTTTATCCTGTTACTATAGGATATTCAGCAGCACACCTGGCCCCTGCCCTCTCCCCAGGTGTGACAACCAACACTGTGTTATTCAAATGACCCAGGGCTGATGGGAAAAGTGTCCTTGGTTAAGAACCTCTGTGATAAAGAAAATGATTTTCCAGTGAGTTGAGAAGGAGTAGGAAGGGAAATAATAGAAATAACAAAAAGAAACCATATAGTGAATAAATTTGCAGGTGAGAGAGATAAAAGTGAGAGAGATTAATATACAGAATTATAGAGTGATTAAGCCATGATTTATTATTGCTTTCTAAATTATTATTATTGTCTTAATAAGATATGGTGGAACATGTTCAAATACTGAAATAAAATGGCCAGTAATGGAGAAGACGTTAAAGGCTGTGAAGGGAAGTTGTTTTCAGTTGGCAAGCTTCTCTTCCCACTTGATCCTGGTGGCATCACCAGATTTGTTTCCTTCTGCTTTTCCTCCTTTTCCTGAATTTCCTCTTTTTCACTCCACAGGGCTTCAGGGAGGAAGGACACAAATATGTGAGTACCTTTCCCTCGGTGTGGCACACTGCAGAACTGGTCAATTGTGTACTGTTCAGTCAGTGCACCCTCAGGAGCATATGCACCCAATTGCCCCAAAGCCCGCTGGGCGCTAGGCTTTCATGCAACATGGAGAAGACAGGAGCTGTTTGCTTCACGTTCAAGATGTAAGATCAAGGTGCAGCTCCACAGCTTTTGGTGTCCAGGTCCCACATCCTGTGAAGGATGGGGAAACAGTATGGTTGACAGGGACAGGAACTAAGATAAAAAGTAAGAGGGTGAAACAGAGCTCTGTTCTTCTGGATACCGCCATCTCTATCACAATCACCTCCAGCTTTGTGAACAGATAGCTCCCCCTTCACAGTCATACTAGTCAGGGTTCATTTTCTTCACTGACTGCTAACACAGTCTGGTTTCTATTACAAAGATAAAGGAGAGGAAAGGTATAATCAATACAAGAGGGACCTTCCATAAACTGGCAGGCATGAGATCAGGTTTAGGCAAGGAAATTTGTCACCAGCAGGAAAACTCATATTTTGGAGATCAGTGAGAGACAAGTAGTACAGAAGGAGCTCAGGGTGTTTATCTGGTGGAAGAAGTTATGAGAGGCACAAAAGCTGAGATCAGAATGGATTCTGAGCTTGCAGTCACAAGTAAGAT
>PVJX010003276.1:0-111580 GCA_004027295.1 Dolichotis patagonum | reverse complement strand
CCTGGCCCAGATGCCGATCTCCAGGCAGTTCCCTGCGGATGAAGGGCGTGCTTACCAGTCCCAAAGAGTGGCGCCGAGATGCAGGTCTGTGCAGACTTTTGATCCAAACGTCCCAGGCCACTCTACAGGTCCCTCTTCATATATTTCAACCAGGGCTGGGGATTTAGCTCAGTGGCATAAGCACTTGCCTGGCAGGCACAAGGTCATGAGTTCAATTCCCGGTACCAAAAAACAAAAAAACAAACAAACAAAAAAAACCCACATATATTTCAACCAAACAACATACCACAACAGATTTAATACAGAAGCAAGTATGAAAATCCAATTATCTCTCATTAAATGATAAATATATTTGTAAAAATGTTGAATATGTTAGTCTAGTTTTTTGAAAAACAATTATCTTAATGAAAGTGTTATGTTAACATGTAAATACTTGACTATAAACTTAACAAAATGGGGACAAGATTTGTATGCTAAGAATTACAAAATCTAGATATAAGAAGTCAAAAAATTTCTAAATAGATGCAGCAACAGCCTATATGTATGGATTGAAAGATTTTTTTTTATCCTCAGCAGGTTAATTCTCTCCAAATTAATCTATGGATTTAACACAATCACAGATGATACTCTTACAGGAGTCTTTATAAATAGAAATAAACTCATCTTAAAACTTACATGAGAATGAAAACCAAATAGAACCAGCCAAATCATTCTGAACAAGGATAAATATGGATGATTCACCCTATCCAACTTCAACTCATAATACAAGGCTTTAATAATTAACACAGAGTAGTAATGGTGAAAGGATAAACACAATTATCAATAGAACAGAATAGAGTCTAAAAATACACCCACACAAATATGTTCAACTGACTTTTTGGCAAAATACAAAGACAATTGGATGGAAAAAGTATGTACAGTCTTTCCAACAAGTGATACCGGCCATCCATTTGCAAACAAATAAATAAAAATGAACTTCATTTTATACCTCAATGGTATCCAAAAATTAGCTCAAAATGGATCATTAGCCCAATTGTAAAACATAAAATAAAGTTCTTTTTAAAAATCAGGAAAAAAACTACTCCCCTCTTTGGTGAGTGGCTGTGAGTGTGGCAGGCTTCGGCGGCCCAGAGAGGGAGACCCTGGCTTCTCTTGGGACCTGCGCCCTGCTGGGACCTGGAGCACTGGGAAAGCAAGCAACTGCTCCCCTCTTTGGTGAGCAGCTGTGAGCCTGCCGGCGTGCGGGCTAAGAATCAAACATCTCATGTCATCCTGTCCGTTGTGTGTCTGCCCCTCCCCCAGTTAGCAAGTGGGAGCCAGTGATTTGGACATCTTTTGAGAGGTTGACTATGTTTTTTTATATGAATTCTCCATATGCAAAGATATGGACAACCATTTGGAAGAGAACAAGAGACAATATGGCAGACAGTGAAGATCTCTGGTTGTCTAGCTTTGAAATTTATGATTTCTTATGTCCTGTTTTGTTTCATTTTGTTGTGTTCAATTTCATCCCCTTTAAAATAAAAAACAAAACAAAAGAAAAATATGGTATTTTCGTACCATGGAAAGCTACCCAACTATAAAGTCGAATAATCTTGTGGCTCTTGTAGGTAGATGGATGCAACTGCAGATCATGTTCATGGGTGAAACATTTTGAACTCATATGGGTGAATCCTAGTATAAAAAACAGAAGGAGTTAGAGGAATCAAACAAAGCACAGTGTATATTATAAAAGTGATAGGGGAGGAAATATCTGGGAGGAGAAGATAGTGACACTGTTAACTTCTTACTATCTTGGCTTAAACTCTGGTATTGTTTTCACAATTTTGTTAGGCTTGGTTTTGTTCTGTCTTGTTTTGTTAGATTTTACTGTGTCTGATGGTATGGGCAGCTATTTTGAACATAATGGGATGTATTATGGTATTTATGGTTGGTTTCCTATTATTTTATTTTGAAGTCCTATAATGTTTTCATTCATTTGTTTAATCAGTTTTATTCCATTGTGTTTTGTTTGATTTTATTATGTGTGATAGTATGGACAACTGTTTTAAAGAAAAGGACACATTATAGAAGCCATTGTTCATTTCCTATTATATGGTGTGGAAGTCCTGTAATGCTTTCATTCTTTTGATTGGTTTTATACTATTTTGTTATGTTTGATATTGTTGTGTGTGAAGATATGGACAACTATTTTGAAGAACACAAGAGACATTATGGTAGCCACTGTTGACTTCCTGTTGTCTTGTTTTGAAATCCTGTGTTGCTTGCGTTGTTTTATTCTGATTTGCTTTGTTCTTTTTTTGTTTTGTTTTATTCTCTTTAAAATGAAAAAAAATTCGGGAAAAATCTTCATGAGCTTGGGTTTAGCAGAGTTCTTAGCTCTTACTCCAAAAATACAGCCTGAAAAGAAAAAATTTGACTTAAAAAATTAAAATTTTTGTCCTGCTAAAAGCACAATTAAGAGAATAGAAAGGCAAACCCCACAAAGAGAAACTATTTACAAGCCACATATCCAACAAACACTTTTATCCTTAATATATAAAGAACTCTCAAAACTCAACAATGAGAAATAGACAACCCAACAAAAAGATCAAAAAAATACTTAAACAGATACTTTACCAAAGAAATGACAAATAAAAACATAAAAAGGTTCTCAACATCATCATTCATCAGAGAAATACAAATTAATACCAAAGTGAGACATCATTTGTTATATATTAGAATGACTACAATAAAATATACAATAACAAGTACTGATGAGGGTACGGAGCAAACGGAATGCTTATACATTAAGTAGGAGTGAAAAACAATATAGGTACTTTGAAAATAGCCTAGATTTCTTGCAAAACTAGGCACGCAGTTACCAAATAAATCCAACAATCCCATGTGTTATAATTTATCCTAGAGGAATGAAAACTTATGTTCACATGAAAACCTGTATGCAATCATTGAAACCTGTATCCATCTTGACTTCTGTTATAAACTCATTAGGAAGGAATTGCCTCTTAAGAGAGACATTCCCGAACCATCTGCTAGAAAAAGTTAGCGAGACCCCCATTTGGGGGTCTGAAAACAGGGAACTAGCCTGATTCTGAATCCAGAAGAGTGAGATTTCTGAGACTGAAGGTACAGGGAGAAAGGTTTCTCCCTGTGTCTGGATGTTCTTCTGAGGGGGCCTGGGAAGTTTGCCCCACCTGGTGAGCAGTGGGCAGGCTCTCCTAAGGAAGAACATAAAAAGGAATGTTGTTCAAGAGGACTGCAGCAGTTGTAAGGCAGATTAATCTGATGTTTAATACACAGGTGACATTTCTTGCACCTTAGTAAACAGAGAAAATTCCTGCTGGCTTTGTAGAGATTAGCTGGAAGCCCAGGAAATGGGTGAGATGGTCCAGTGTGAGCATTTTCTACATACCAGGAGAAAAGAAGAGAATCAAGGCATTGTCCTGGCGACACCATCACAAAAATTGTGGAAGATTGAGAAAGAGCAGGCAGAGGAAAATTTCCATGTCATGGAGGTTGTGGCAATTTCATTAAGGTGAAAGTACTCCTCACTGGCTTGCTACAGAGAGTTTCAGTAAGATAAAGACTCAAAAATGGCTGCCAAACAAAAAAAAATGGCTGCCAGGTGTGGCAACAGGGCCGCTCCCTGGTGACATAGGGCTGAAGGCAGACAGCAATGGATGAGGGTAAAGGAGGTAAGGCTATGTGCCCCTCACATCTCTGAACTGTCTGACTCAGCAGTCAGAGGTCAGCAAGTCAAGGCATTAATTTCTCCTAGAGGAGAATTCTGGAACAGGCAGCTGTCCAGGCCCAATAAATTACAAGATGGCACAGGATGAGCTCAACTCAGTGGTGTTCTGACTTACAGAAACAACTTTCTGGACTGTCCACCTGTTCTAGGTGGTAGTGTCACCTTGTTTTGGTTACTCTTCTCTCATTGCTGAGACAAAATACCCAACACCCAAAGTTAAAGAAGGAAAGGTTTATTTAGCTTACAGTTTGGGGAGGTTTCAACCCATAATCAGCTGGGTCCAAGACATGGCAGAGGGCAACAGTTCACAGTGGCAGAAAACAGTACAAGCAACAAGAACAAAAGGAAAGGAGCATAGAGAGAAGACTCTTTCTGTTCCTTATATTGTATGCAGGCCACATCCACTTGGTGTAGCACTCACACCCCTTGGACCATGGGTCGTTGGACCATGAGTCATTCACAGACTTTAGAAGCCCACCTCCATGAGGCTTTGGAGGGACATCTAAACTCAAACCATGACACACCTCCTGGAATGTCAGCCCATTGCTAAAATACTAAATGGAAAGTTTATGCGAAGAAATGACAACTTTCCTAGGACCTGACGATTTACCCATATTTTCTTCTTTTCTCTCATTTGTTTGGTGGAAGGATGTGGAAGTGAAGAAACTGGGCTTTTTGCTACAAATTCAATATTTATTCAGAGAGGTCACAACATACCAGCCACTTTACTCTGCACATTTACATGTATCATTCCATTTTCCAGCAACATTTGAGACAGATACATCCATTTTTACATATGAAAAAACAGAAGTCAGCTTGCTCAATATCACATAAGTAAGTGGTAGAGATGGAATTTGTACCTCGAGGTACTTTGATTCAAACTCCAGTGGCCTCTCTACTACGACAGCATAACCAGGAAGAATTATTCAAAGCAGAGAAGTGATGATCCTCTTCTGAAACTCAGTTTGGACAGAGAAGGCATCCTGTTGTGTCTGTATCCCAGGTCCTTCTGGAAGGAGCTGAGTTGTAGAGGACCAAAGACTATGTCCCCACATTTCTCAGAGATTTCCTCTAACAAAGCCTCCTTCCTGGGTGGCCAAGGGCTGATTATCTCCAGGTCATGATTCTCCCTGTTCACTGGGCAAACCCACTGTAAGACCATTACAGTGCTTATTTTCTGGGCTGGGCAAGAGCTTTTTCAACCTACAGGAAGCAGAGGAGGTAGGGAATGAATGGTATGTGCCTTTCAGAGCCACTCACCCACATCATGGAGACATGGAGGTGTCCGGGGCGACAGCTTGTCATGGACTCCATGAACAATCCGCTGAGATGGCAGTGGGGGGGAGGGAGCTCCTTCCCCTAAGGATTCTGGTCTGAGGTTCCAGAAACTGCCTAGTCTAAGCTGCTGCTCATGTGGCATTCATTCTGCGGGGTGTGCCTAGCCTTCCTGGGTGTCACCCCACTCTTCCCTTTCTGGGAAAAATACAGCCAGATGGTGGGTGCTGTGAGGTTGAGCCCGGGAGGGCTCCATGTGACTTTGGCAAACAGCAATGTGTAGAGTGCGAGAAAGCAGCTTTTTACAATCAGACAGCCTGGATTCAAAGTCCAACTCTGCCACTTAGCAGTTTGGTAGTTTTGAGAGGCTTATTTCTCTTCTCTTGGCATTTACTTCCTCACCTGTAAAATCAGAGTAATAACAATGCCTACTGCATGGGATTATTGTGCTCACAGGAGATAATATACATCAGGTGTTCAGCATAGCTCCTGGCACATAGCAAGCATTTAGCAAATGCTTGCTATTATTATCATTATCCTTATCATTATCATTCTGAGGACTCTCCACATCTATTTCCCAATATCCTCCCAATTGCATCAGGCAACAGCTAAGCAATTACAGGGAAACAATGGCCATTGGGAATCTAATCAAAACCCAGAGGTAGCTGGTTCACCAGCTAAGGCTGTAAGTAATTCCTTCTCCAAAGAACCATCATCTACCCTACCCCCAACACACTGGCTTGGCTCATCTCTCCTTCTCCAGGGAAATTCCATGGAAATCCAACAGTCACTGAGTTAGCAAAGCCACAGTTTGCCTGGTACCTTGAAATGCCTGGAATTGGGGGCATAGGACAATATCTCTGTACCATCACCCTCCCTGCTCCCCCTCCACACACAACACACCTCCCAGAAGACTATGGACCAGTTCGGGAAGCCTCATCAACCCCCTTCTATGAATTTCTTTAGCCTTCCTCAATGCCCTGGGCCAATGGAGTGTGTTTTTCTTTTTCTCTTTAGAGCTTACTTTTTCTCTAGCCTATTTCTCTGCCCCCTTACCTGCCAATCAACTTATGCCAGGTTATCTAGAAGGCCAGGAAAAGGAGCTGCTTTAAAAAAAGAAAAGAATGGAAATGGCCTGAGCCCTAACTCCGTGCTCAAGGTCTGGCTGCTGGTGTTGGCCAGCTTCCTCTGGTGGGCAGAGATGGCCGGGTGTCCTTCTGTACTCTCCCAAGGGACCAGACTGCATTTCCCAGTCCTTCATCTAAGTGGCATCATGTGATGCACTTGCATCTATAAACTCTGTGCATCATTTCTGAGCCAGAGCATTTATGAAGTGGATGTGTCTTCATGCTTTCTTTCTGGCTGGAAGTAGACAACAAAGGAAATGACAAGGTCACAAAATGGGAAGACAGGAGGCTTTGAACAGCCTGTGTAAAAAAGCCTTCCACTGACGAAAACACCCTCACTGGACTGTAATGAATGAGAAATACATTCTGATTGCGTTGAGCCATGGAAATTATGAGAAACTGTAGAATCTATTAGAGTAGGATTATCCGACTGAGACTATAGATAGCGTCATGTCCTTCACTACCTTCTTCATAACTTCTTGTAAACGTGGAGTAAGAAATGAATGGGAGGAAGGATTTGCCCTGGCATTGATATGAGAGACTACAACAGACAATATTGAGGGGTCCAAAGCCAGACACGTAAGAGCAGACGTGGAGAGTTCTGGGCTGGGGCAGAAGCATAGATGTGTGTGGTGGTGGTTGGTGCATGCTAGACACTCACTAGTGCGATTCTAAGTACTAAGGTCCACAGATTAAATGGAGGGCAAATGAGTGCAGAGGGTAAACGGTAGATCTGTCAGAAGAGGCTCATGGACCACCAATCTGGTTCTCCTGGAAATGGCTGAGTAAGAACTGGGGCTTCCTTCTCAACCTGCCACTTGCTGAGCTGGTAAAGAAGGAGTAAAGAAAGAAGAAGAGAAAGTGACAAGCTTGGGAGGGCCCTTCCCTCTGCTCACTGCCTGCTTTGTGAAAGTTTACTTACTTTTAAAACTCATCCCAACCCTTGCCTCTTCTGCAAAGCCTTTCTTAATCTCTCTAGGCGAGGCAAGGGGTTCTCTGTTCATGTCCCTAGCATGGCATCTCCACCCAACTACAGCTTCCATCGCACTGGGTTAGGATCAGCTCTTTGAAGACACTGCCATGCCCTTTTTACCTTCTGAGCCTCACATGAGTACCTGGCACACGTAGGTACTGATAATGTTAGTGAATAGATAAATGAATGAATGTGTGATTACATGAGCAGAATCCAGAGATGAGGAATCCAAACTAAGAACCCCAATTGAGATGTCTGGGTTAATAATCTCAGTTTTCTACCTAGGTCATCAGTAAAACATCCAATACAGATCTCTTCAGCTCATATACTTTTATTACTGAAGATCAATAGGGACTTAGGGACTGTGGTGGCCATGAATGGTGCCCGCTTCCCCAGCCTTGATAACATTGTCCAGTGTTCCACTCCACATCTGACTCCACCTGCTCTTCCAGGATGATTTTCTTTCTGAGGGGTTGCCTGCCTGAGCTGGGCTGGGCCAGACTCATCTGTTTGCACCTGCTTCTGAGAATCACAGCCTCACATAGGAGGTGGAAGAGGAGACTGGGGAGAAACAGGTGCCCCAGAGAAAAGCCTAGGGAGGTACAGGCCTTCAGCTGGCAAAGAGGCTGGCTGGGCACACTGATGGCCTGTAGGATCGGGACCAACTCAGGTCCTCCAGAATGGCTGTTTGGAGGGCTAACACAGTGTCTGCTTCCATTTTATAGCTGTGCTATGCTTCTGGAACTGAGAAATCTGGGAACGAAGCCCCACATTCCCAGAACAGCCCCGGGGTATGCAGGACATCTGGACATCCCCTTTCTTCATGTCCTCAGTGTAGCTCTTGAAGGCAGGAACAGTTTGCAGCTCTGTGTTGGATTTGCCTGCAGGCCCAGATGAGGATTTGCTTCCCTGAGTATCTCTGACTTGGAAAAGTCTACCCTGGGGACATTTTCCAGGTCCTTCTCCTGGAGTATTTTGTAGGATGCTCCCATGAATCCCTTGGAGTTCTCAGGGGGTGATTAATGCTAACTCTCAAGGGCTCTGAAATATTTGGAGATATTTTTAAATACATCTACAGTATTTATATTTCTTAAATACAAAAATAAAATGAAATAAAAATCTGCCCCAACAGTTTGTGACCAAACGAGTACAGTCACAGTCATAAGTGCAGACAGTCACAGCACAGCCTGGCCCAGGACATCCACGGCACCCATGGCATCCGCAGAGGGTCTGAGTGAGGGCACAGATGCCAATGGAAACACCTTTCCACGGAGAACAGTCCAGGCACTGGGAAGTACACGCTGTGACAAAACCCATCTTGTGTCTCACAACAGCAGTGTTGTCACCAAGCTCGCTCTGGCCTAGTTTCCAAGTCAGGGTCAGAGGAGCAGAAACTGCTGATGTCCCTCGCAGGCCCTTCTCTGGGCTCTGTCCTGGCTTCACCTCCTTCATTCATATATGGACGCCCCTGTAGGAATGTCCACGGTGCCCAAGCTCTTATCTCCAGAAGATTTCCAGTCTGGGCTTCCAAGAAGAGCTGAGAGTTCTCTTGGTTTCTGAAGAACTTCAGAGAACAGACACACACACACACACGCATGCACACACATACACAGCAGACAATGGAGGTGGCAGTGATGAAGGTGCCTGGTGACCGTTAGCCCAGATGTTGCAAATGGCCCAGGGCCTTCAGCCAGAGTCTTCACAGCAGTCAATGCTGGGAGCAAGAGCTGGTTAGGATTTCCGGAAGCGCACCTCACTCTGAGAAATAGACAGGGAGAACGGGGGTGAGGCTGGGTGGAAAACACAGGAGTCGAAGGTGGGGTTCAGGGACTGGCACTGACTCAGAGAAGAGGGGTGCAGAGAGAAGAATCCCATCGTGCTGGGCTCCGGAGCAGCTGCCTTCCCAGCCCTCTCTGTTCTGGCCTCTGTGCTGATTGGGCTTAGCATTCCCAGCCTCAGAGCCACAGTTCAGGGACCCAGGCAAGGTTGGAGCTGAGCTGTGTCAGTAGAGTCAAGGGTAGGTCCCCAAATTCCTGCATGGAAGGTGGCCTCTAGCACACTCCCATGGTTACGTTAGTGGCCCGTGTGAACTCACAGCTCTATCACTGGAAGACAGTAGTATTGGAGCTGGCGCTGACCCTGAGTCCACCCCTCTGGGCTCTGTTCTGAGGTAAGGAAATAAGGGAAATAAAGATAGCGCAGGCTGGTCCCAGGCTTAACAGATGACCCTGTTTTGAGCACTCCCAAATCCAAAGTGCTGATAGGACCTGTACCTGCATCCTAGATGCAGGGCTGCCTTCAGGGTCCTCCCTTTGGGAGTCCCCAGAGTGCCTGGTGCAGTGTTTCTGGGGAGGGGTCTCACCTCCATCTTGCTGTAGATCCAGGGAAGGACTTCTGACACTTTGGTGTACACACCAGGTTTGTTTCTCTGGCCACAGCCTGTGCCCCAGCTGGTGACGCCTGCCAGGTACCAGCGGTTGTTCTGCTCACAGACAAGAGGCCCCCCACTGTCTCCCTATAAGGGACAGGCACTGTGTCAGTCATGTTGGGGAGGAGCAGAGCTGATCAGGAAAGAACGGGGGCCTGATTCCCATGCCAATCTCAATATCCAGCCTTCCCTCATCCCCAGGGTCCTGCGGCCTCACCTGGCAGGAGTCTCGGCCTCCTTCAAGGTCCCCAGCACACATCATCCTTGGAGTGAGGTAGTTATCATAGACCAAGTAGCCATTACACTTGTTGAAGTCGATGAGGTTGACCTGCACCTCCCGGAGGAAGGGTGATGTCTTCTCTTCAGCAACATGAGGGGAATAAGACAGGAAACCAGTGAGACCACACAGCTCTGTGGCCTTCCGGGTGCACACATCAGGACTCAGAGTCTCACTTGGTCTTCTGTAAGTGGAGGCCACCACACCTGTGTCCGGACCTTGCCCAAGGAAGGACCTCCATGGCAAGACACACATGTGGATATACACCCTCCTATGAGACCTCACTCACTGCTTGAACACACACACACACACACGCACGCACACTCACATGTGCACAAACTCACAAGTCTATCAGGCTACTGATAATGAGTTGAACATCTACTTGTCAACATTCAAGGGACCATAAGATAAAGTCTTTCATTTGTTTCTGGAACCTACGTACCCTAAAGGGCACGGATCTTAGCCAGGCATGACAGCACACGCTTGTAATCCCAGCACTTCAGGAGGCTGAGGTAGGAGGATGGCAAGTTTGAGCCTAACTTGGGTAATTTAGCTACTTAGTGAGCTCTGCCTCAAAATAAATAAAAAGAGGTTGGAGATATAGTTCAGCATGAAAGCTCTGGTTTGATCCCTGTTACCACCTCTACCACCACCACCACCACACACACACACACACACACACACACACACAGGAAAAAAAGGGGGGGAACGGTAAAGTCTTTCTGATCCATTTACAGATGGCGCCACCTAGGGCCGAAAAAGTGACTTGTAGACAGTCACTCGGCCAGTTAGCAATGGAGGCAAGATCAGAGAAAGGCTGCATCCAGACCAGTCATGGCTGCACCACACCCAGCCAGGGAAAAGTGGCCCTGGCTTATAGAGCTTGCTTGAGTCTAACAGCCAGGCTGGCCAGGCCATGGGGCCCTCCCACAGGACATGAACAATCTTATGGAACTGACATCAGATAAGGCACTCTACGCCTGTGATGAAGTGATGCAAATCAAGACCATTTCATCCTGTTTAAGGACAGGGAAACACAAGGGCACTGTGCAAATTTCAAAACTATCAAACATCTTCTTTCCTAGGACAATCGAGGCACTGCTGATTCTCTCCCATTTTAGCTTTGAGATCATTCACTCTCCTAATCAGAGAGTGACTTCTACTTCCTGACAGTATCCAATCTAGAGAAGTCTCACCTCTCTGAGCCCTCCCCAAGTCACCCGTATCCTATGATAAGCCCTTTCTAGCACCCTCTCATTGAGTTGCTTCACATCTCTCCAACATGTGTTTTCTCCCTCATTGTCATCAGCAGAGAACTCTGTTTGTTCAACTATAGGGGCTTCCCGATGGTCTTGGCTGGAGGCCACTATCACACTGACTGTGCTGACATCTGGGCAGGTGTCTGTATACACACATACATACTCAGTCCCATAATCTCTAGACCCAAATTCTCATCTAGATACATACAAAGCCTTCTTCTATATACCCAGCCATGGCTTCTACAATATGTGCATGTCTACATGCCCATGCATACACACATACACACACAGCTTAGCGTCTGCGTCCCTTACCATCTGTTTCCCGGGTCTTGCCAAAGCCTGTGATCCAACAGGTCTCATTGATGCTAAAGGTCTGTCCATGCATGGGGAGGCAGACAGGGTGGATGTGTGCTGCAACAAGACCTCAAGGCATTAGAGAAGGAACAAGGCTAGAGATTTTGCTGGGGATGAGGGGGTGGGAGTTCCAGTGTTCTAGGATCCCCATTCTTGCTCCAAGTGCCTCTGAATCCTGCAGGACATTGGACTGATCAGGAAAGAAACATAATCACATTATCTGAACCCACCAGTTGTTGGGTGCTGCTAAATTCCTCAAAGCCACTTTAATTACAGTGGTCCTCATCTAGGCATGTACACAGCCTTGGAAGCTTTCTTATGCCAAAATGATACTGAGCAGCTGAGGGTCTCTCCCCACCTAGTCACCGCACTGGCCAGGCCTCTTCCATGCCATTATCTCAGAGTAAGGTCAGCTGCAAGCTTAGTCCGAGATGTTAGGGCCATGGCATCTCACAGTGTGTACAGGCTGATTTGGGAAGACACCTGCTGACTGGCCAGGGACCATCGTTCTCTCTCCAAATGTTCACCTGGCATAGAGTGACAAAGCTCTCCAAGCAGGAAAAGCACATTCTTGGAGTCACAGATCACAAAGCCATGCTTACTTGCTATTATACTCAGCCGTATTTCAAAAGTGCTGTTGAGCAGTACTCACAGGCATTTTCTGTAGCCTGGTGCTCCAAGATGGACTAGGGCACTGACTACTGTGATCCATTTGCAAGAAAGAAAATTACTAAATGGAATTTTCCAGTATTCTCAGACATTTGTTAGGCTTAGCTTCAGCATCCTAGCATAGTGCCTGACACATATTAAGTGCTCAATAAACACTTAAAGACCATCAGAGAGAAAGGAAAGTGGGAAGGAAAGAAAAAAAAGAGGAAGGAAAGAATGAATGAATATTAATTTTTTTCTCACAAATTGGGCTTTCAATGTTGTCTACCACATTTTGTCTATAAAGAGTAAATACATACAAATAAATGAAGAGATAACACAATACAGAAAATAAGATCCAAAAAGGTACAATAGATATTATGCAAGGGAAAGAAACTGTTCAAAAGGAAAGAACTGGGATGGGGGAAAGGAAAAAAGAAGGAAGGGGGGATATATATATATATATATGTATATATATACACACACACACACACTCACATACACACACAAGATAGCTAAGATAATTGCATTACTCATTCTATCAGTTCACTGAAAGGAAGAGTTTGTGCTTATATTGTCTGATCAGTTTTGCATGACTGTATCTGGTAATCCGAGCAACTATTTTGGAACAGTATGCAATATAATAACCATTGTTAATTTCTTATCATCTTGTTTTGAAATTCTGTATTGTTTTATTATTGGTTTTGTTTTCCTCTTTAAAATAAAAAATAAATGAATAAAACTCTCTTTGAAAAGAGAAATAAAAAGATCCAAGTGTTTAGCCAAATGGAATCTGGGTTTTACAGGCTGAAGGCTTGTCTGGTGCTGCGGATTGTCCCCTTGCTTATGTGTGTAAGTGTAAGTGGCAGCATAGAAGGCAGATGGCACCCTTTCCTTTAGCCCCAGGCTCCCCAGGCAGGGCTGGAGGGCCCGAGGCACGGCTTTAGTGGGAGTGGCTTCCTGTTAGGCCCTCTGTTGAGTGCAGTTCTGGGCCAGGCATCCTGCTCTGCCAGGGTTCTTCCTGCTCATTCCACTGTGATGAGCTAGCTGCTGTGACTCACGACGTGCACCACCTCCAAGATGAATGTACCAGCACACAGCAGCTCACAGGCTTAGAATGCAGGGATGGCAGGACTAACCAGAGAGTCCTCCAAGGCTTCCTAATCCTCTGAAGCACACAACTTTGCTTATGCTAGAGGACCCTGACTTCATTCTTCAGGGTCCCTCCTGTCCCCCCTTACTTGTCTTCACTAGTCCTTTCAGAACCCATCTTAGCTATCCTCTCTAGGGAAGCAACCCTCACCCTTCCAAGACCGATTCAGGGTCCCATCTATGCCTCCATAACTCTCCCAGCTCCCAAGCATGGCATGTGTAGATATATACCATTCATTTTGTTCTATTTGCCGTTACTTCTCCTGAGCTAGTATTTGATATGTGAATGAATGAATGCAGCTTTCTTTGATACAGTGATGTGAGAACTTCCCTAGTATTTCCATGGAGTAGCCCCATGTGGTCCTTCGCTCTAACTTTGGGGCAGTTAGTCAACTGAATATGTACGTGGCTCACGCTCTCCACTGAGGTGTATGCAATTGGCCAGCCCAGAGCCAAGTGGGAAGAGCATCACATGGAAATCAGTTTAACCTGGATCCTATCTTGGGCCTGCCACCTATCACTTATGACCTCATATAATTATTTCTTTCTAAAGCTCCACTTCCTCATATGCTAAATGAGGCTAATAATAGGACCTGCTCCACGAGGTTGGTTGTGAAGAGGATGTCAGTCATAGATGTCAAACATCTCCACCAGTGCCTGGCCTCTGTTAAGTGCTCAGTTACTATTAAAGGAAAGAGATCAATGTATTTATTTATACTTATTAGAACAATATCCAAGCTGTGACTCTGTCACCAATTTGTAATGTAAGAAGTGTCATTTGGGGCAAATTTATTTCTAATCCTTAGGCCTCAGTATTGTTCTCAATTGTAAAATAAAAGTGTTTCATTTAAAATAGACGTTCAAACTTTTACATGTTTTAACTTTGTAATTTGAACAACTATTTCCAAGAAGTCAGTATGTAATTTGTCAAGTAATAATTTCTTAGGTTTTTTTGTTGTTCTTTTCCTTTTTTCCTTGGAATTCTGTATTGTTGCTACGCTTTATTCTGTTTTTTTTTTCTCTTTAAATAAAATTATTTAAAAAAATTTTTTTAAAAAGTGTTTCATTTAATAATCTCTAAGGGTCTTTGATTTCTGCTTTGATTCCTAGAAATCTCTGGGACCCCGAGATGGGGCAACAGGGCACTGCCAAGTACAAGGGCTGCTGATGGTACCAGGCAAGAGAGGGGGCCCCGATTTGCTTACTGGATAGGGTCAAGGGCTTGGAGAGCCTCATGAGGGCAATGTCATAGTCATCCTGCTCGTCGGTGTAGTTGCTGTTGATAATGATCTGGGCAATGGAGGCTGCCTCAGGCAGCTGGTGCAGGTTGTTGGTGCCTGCATATACCTTCCAGCCCTCCAGCATCTTCTCCCGGGTCCTGCAAGAGCCAATACAGCAAGGTCCAGTTACCAGCTGGCAGCGTTCACTGGCAGCACCTGCAAGGCACAAGAAGTAGCAGCAGGAATACCAGCTTGGAGGCAGGAGAATGGATGAAATGATCTATGGAGGGAACCCTCTATCTACTGGGGTCTAAAACAGTTCCCCATGTTCCCCCCAAAACCTGCTCCAAACTGGCTGCTCTGCATGTCAGGGGAAGGGATGAGTGAGGCAATCTCATCTGCACACCACTAAGGACCAAATACAGGGAGCAGAGCACATTTGTAGTGGTAGGACTACATTGAGAGATTTGGACGGGACAAGGAGACCCACTGAAGTCCCATTACTTGGGAAGCCAGTGCTCCTGAGGCCTGGTATATGGGCTCCCAAAAGACAGAGCTGGCTGGGGAATGTCAAGAGCCCATACACTGATCTCTTTCAGCCCCTGTCCCTCAAGTCCTGGACAGCATTCCTGGTTTCTTGGGCTCTTCTGCTGTAAGTTCCTATTGGACAAGGCAGCAACAAGGTAAAAGTCTCTTCATGGCTCTTCAGGGACGGGATCTGAGATCCCTCTGCTTGCCTGCCTCACTCTCCCTGGGAGCTGTGAGTGGCATTTTCTCATCCTTGGGGCCAGTTCAGAGCAAGTACCCCAATTCACACCTCCGGGACCATGTGACTGCAAATCCTGACTGTGGAATGGTCACCCAAGCAGCTCGAGGGTTACCTGATCCATGGGAACTGAGCTCACACCAAAGAGAGGTTTGTCTGCCCTTCCTGGGGAATCCCTGGTCCCCAGCAGCATTGATTCCCAGGGCCCTGGGACACTCACACAAAGAAGCAGTGGGCAGCGGTGAGCACCCACTGGGGGTCGATGAGTGTGCCCCCGCAGATGTGGGTGGTGCCGTAGTGCAGACTCACTTGCCAGGGCCACTTGCTCCCTGAGGCCAGCACCCCTCCCACGATCCGCCCAGTCATGGCTCTCAGTCCACAGTCTGGGGAAGTGGAAGAAACAAATCATAAGCCCTGCTTCTCCCAGACTTTTGATCATGCTCCCTGGGCCCAGCACAGGCTGGGCAGCCCTGTCCTGGAGGGCACCCACCAGAGGTCTCTTTACTCAATTAGTCTAAAACAGCACAGATGTTTCTGGCCCAAGAAGAAGTATCACATGATAGGCTAACTTTCTGGCTTCATCCAGTAGGCAGTTCAACCCAGATAGGTTCCTCTTTTCTCCCATTTATTTATTCTTTTCATTAATCTGACAAGTGCTTACTGCCTGCCCCATGCTTTGACACTGAGCCAGCAGGCATTATAGCTCTGAGAGGAATCCTAGGGCTATCACAAGGGGCTCAGGAAAGCAGACAGATTCTAACATGACCCTGGATTGATAAGCATTGTGATGGAGTGTCCATCATTTCAAAATAAGGGAGAAATAAACTCCTCACTGGTGGGTTTGTGCCCACATGATGCCAGGATGGGCCACGGAGTGCTGCTGGGAATGCTTCCTCTCAAGGGAGTGTCCAAGTATATCTAGAGTGAGTCACCTACAGTCATGGGCAAGGAGAGAGGTCTTCGGGTTTGTTCGGATGTGTGTGTGTGTGTGTGTGTGCACACGCACGTGCACAATCGCATTTTCCCTAAGAGAGGGTAATCTGGTCAACACTGAGAACACAGACCATGTGGCACAGTTCACAGCTTTGGGTTCAGACCTGAAGTCAGACATCAGCTCCTCACCTACTAGTGGTCAGTCTGGCCTCAGGTAAGGTAAACGTTTTGGTCTCTTTGCAATAAGAGGACAGTCATAGCACCTGCCTTGTGGCACTGGTGTAGGCATGAATGCAAGTATGTTTGTAAAGAGATGGGTTTGTAAAAAGATGGCACTGCCCTCCTGATACAGTGTGCATAATAAATGTTGCCATCTAGTCTCCCATCTGCTGGTGCCAAGCTCTCAGTGGTCCCCACCTGCTCTCCTGTCCAACCTTTGGCCCCAGCCCAGAGTCCAGGGGCCTCGTGTGGCATTGTTAGCATGAGAAGGACTAGCAACGGAGCTCCCACCAGAGCCAGGAGGAGGCAAAATGGAATCCTGGGTGCCCCTCAGGCTTCTTGCTGAGCCTAGCTTCCTATCTTGGACCCCCAGAATCAGCATCTCCTTCATAAAGGCCACAACCCCCGCCTGCTGAGCCCTTGACTCCAGCTTCACCCAGGCCACAGTCTAAGAAAGAAAACGAGCAGCTTACGGGAACACTGGAGAGAGATGTACCGCTTGGAAGGGCATTGAGACCTGCAGGAGAAGACACGGAGGTGGGAAAAGGGCACTTTTTCCACCTCATCCAAAAAGCCTTCCTGAACTGGCTCCTTCTCAGTTACCATCCCATTTCCATCCATTCACACCACTTCCTTCCCCAGAGCCTTGTTCCTTCTTTCGCCTCTGCGAGACAAAAGATTCTAACTGATGGATCACCTTCCAACCTAACCATGTAGAGCTGCAGTGAAAGACAAGAGAGGACAGGAAGCCTAAGAGGAAGACCAGGAAGGGCCCCGAAGGAGATCAATACTTCCCAGTTGGGTCTACCAGTCCCTGGCCCACTGGTCCCCATGTTCCTTCTGCCCCAAACCTCAAATATCACTTCTAAACCAGAGGGCAGCATGATAAACCAGAGTGTTGTGACACACTCTGGAACCCAGGTCCAGAAAGGCCAGGGAGATGGTCTCTCTGGCTCAGAGCCCCACTCATTTGCCCCCATTCCCTGCTCACATGCAGGAAGCCTGGCCTGCCCCACAGTACCTGTAGAGACTTCCCTGGATGGTGGAGTTGTATTCAGAGATTGAGAAGCTACTGGCAAAATCCCTGTGTGCCACCTCAGTTGTCCGGTAAGCACTGCAAGAGAGAAAGGAGAAGAAGAATAAGCCTGGTGGAGACAGCACCCCAAGTGCTAGCACTAAAGCACCCCTACTGTCGGACCCCTGAAGAGAGAGACTGGCGCGTAATGATCTATATCATGGCTGTGCTCCTGGGTAGCAGTCAAGACCTAGTACAGGAAATGAGTCTGACTTCACCCAAGTGCTCTACTCCAGTGCCCCAAGGGCTTTATGCACTAGCCTACTATTTCTCATGGTGTGTTCCTCCTGGACTGGCAACATCGGTATCACCTGGGCAGTTGTTAGAAATGTGCCTTCTTAAGCCCTAGCCCAGACCTGCAGAACTAGAAGCTCTGGGGCTGTGTCTAGCAGCCCGTGTTGCTCTCCAGGTAATTCCAATGCATGCTTAAGTTTAAAACGCTGGCCCAGTCCTTTTCCAGCAAGCTGTCACCTACAGACCAGAGATGGAATCTCTCTCTATGGAACTGTATAAACTTCTAAAGACATCAGCATCACCCCAGACCTACCAAATCTGAATCTGAATCTACATGGTAAAGTCTGAGAACCTTTGCCCAGCACTGTGACTCTCAGAGCAGAGCGTATGTGCCTACAGTTCTCTCTGACTGTCTTCTGGGGTGCATTTTCACAAGCACTCCGGGTAATTCTTGCGTGTTTCACTCTCTATATGGAATTATATAAATTTCTAGAATGTGGTGTGCCCTTGTGTGAGGCCGGGCCTTTGCGCATGCTCTTCCTTTACCCAGAGGGCTCGTTCCTCTAGTTTCTGCTCTTTCTTCCAGCTGCAGTCAGGCTTCCTCTCCACCATGTGCCCACACTGCTTCATACATATTCTTTGCATGAGATTGTTGGATCAAGCCCCCCTCTCCCATACCACAGTAGACGGCCTCCCAGTATGACATTTCAGCTTCCTCCTTTGTGTTTCAGTGTCCTGTAGGCTCTGATACTTCATAAAAATTTAATGAATGTGCTTCAGATACATGACAGAGAACCAAATGCCCAAGTGGTTCCATGATGTCACACAAATTACAAAAACAGATGCCCATTGTCTTCTGTCTGGATCATCCAGATTCTCTGCTACAGGTCAGAAGTCTGAGGCTGAGGAGGGACAGAGAACTAGCTCTGAGTCCTAACTCCCCAACTCTGGTTTTCCAGGTGCTTTTTCTATAGTGTACCCACAGGGAGACCCTAAACCCTTCTCTCCAAACCCTCACATGTACTGGTGAACCCCCAGGCCACTCAGCTTGAAAACTCAGACCAAGAGGAGGATGGAGATGCCTACTTGGCCTGCAGGTTGGAGGCTCCTTCACTTAGGAAAGTTATTCTTCACTCTGCTCCCTGCTCCAGCACTGGCTGCTTGGTTTAAAACCCTTACAGCCAAAGCTTCTTAGGACATGGCCAAGCCACACCTGCCCCGTCTCATTTCCCATTTGGTAAGTTCTAGCCCAAGCCACAAACTGCTGTGGCTGAAAGTCCACGGAAACGCTTTGCATAGCTTGAGATTTTAGCTCCCAGATGTCAGAAGGCAGATCCTGCCCAAATGCCCATCCCCTTCACGGGGCTGCTCCTGTAACCAGTCGGTGTGGTAACAGAACCAAGGGTGCTTTGATGCAGAGAACAGTAGATGAGGCTGATATCGTGACAGCTGTATAATACTTACCTGGGCCTCAGGAAAACAGCTTGCCCCACACTTAGAGAATCCCAGGGTATCCTGAGCTGGTAAGATCAGCCCTGGCTCCAAGGGCTTTTGCAACACTAGGAGGTGCCACCAATATGCCTGTGGCAGCCCCCACGAAGTGTCTATGGCACTCCAAAGCCAGGTCCTGGGGAGGCTTACCTCTCAAACCCCAGCTGCTGGCAGGTCTTGTGGGAGTCAGAGTCATTCCAGCTGCTGCTGCAGATGGGCAGCCACTCACGGGAAGTCCCAGAGTAAACTTTAAGCAGAGATTTGTCCCAGTCGAACCTCACTGCAAGGCAGAAAAGACAAAGCATGTCCTCAGCACCCAGAAACCTTCAAGCTCTCGGGGGTGGGGGGAGGGTGAGCTGAGGAAGTGTTTGTCCCAGGACTCATCACTGAGGCCTGGGGCAGATCCAGGAGGTTGGCTGGAGTAGCAGTGGGCAGGGGCCCAAGGGGCAGAGCCAAGGCAAGGGGCCAGGGGCAAGGTGAGAGCTCTCCATTCAGCTGTCCCTGGGAGAAGGGCAAGGACAGTCAGAAGCTGTCATGAGAGGGCCACTCCCAGACCAAAAGGACACAATGATGAGAGGAAACAGACAATGAGCATTCAAAGCACAAGGTCAGTCACAAATGGATGAAGTTGTGGGCAAAAGCACATGCAAATGCAGAGGTGAAAGATGGGACACTCACAGGCGCGCACACCCCTCATAGCAGGGCTGCGCACAGGGCCGCGCATACCCCACAGCTAGTTGCGCATGTGCCAATCACTGAGGACAGAGCTCAGATGGCTGTTAGCGCTTATCTAGGACTTTAAATCAGAGGTAGCCTGCCAGACAAAGAGGAGGGGCACTCGGATGGGGCTCCAGTCAGAATTGACCTGCTTTGCTCAGTCTGCTACTTGAGAGTTGTCAAAGTTTGAGAGCCACTAATCTCATCCAATCCTCTCATTTTACAAAATAGGAATCTGAAGCCCAGGGAAAGGCAGATGATCCAAGTGGCTTATCCAGTGACACAGCTCTCAAAGCCAGGTTGCAACCCATGTCTACTGCGGCTAGAATCCAGATCTTCTGATTCTCCGTCCGTTGCTTCCTGTTTGAGCTGACATGCAGTTCATACTGCAGTTTGTAGTCTCCAGAGTTACCACACACAGACACACACACACACACACACACATTCCCCCATAGCTGGCCTCCTTACCACAGCCAAGCTCGTCACTCCGCAGCTTGCAGTCTGTCACCCCATTGCAGCGAACGGCATGTATGGGACAGCTCTCAACTGCCTCCTTATACTTGATCCCTGTTTGGCCTTGCCAGAAGTAGACTGGAAAGAAAAGAAAAGAAGCAGGCAGCCAGGTCACCACCAGCCCCAGCATAAGACACTAAGCAGCCCAAGGCCCTGGGGGTTCTGAGACACCGACCTGCAATCCCTCTTGGACTCTGGGGCTCTTGTCCCCCATCTGTATGGAGAGAAAGGCCACTCAGGAATATCCAGAATGCTCCAGAAAGCTCCTGTAAGCAGGGGAGCCCTGGGCAGACTTCAGCAGCCAACCAAAGAGAGACGGTGAGACAGAGACAGAGATAGATAGAAAGATAGAGACAACTGTGGGAGCTCCCCTATCCCTACTGAGTTTCTGAGAACCACTTCCTCCAGGTTCCTCAAGTTCCCTCTCAGAACCCCTCTGGCATTTCATCTCTGTGCTCCACAGGGCACAGCAGAAAACTTTCTATCCTCACAGTCACAGGCACACAGCCAACACCTGTCCCATCTTTCCAAGGGCTAGTGTTCCTGCAGCCTCATAGGCTCCCAGATTTCCTTCCGCCTCCTCTCCTTAAACAAGGGTATCCCTGTGCTCAGTTCTTACCTCATACTGATCTTGCCTTTAAATGTATTTTCACTCAACAAACAACTAATCTGAGGTGGCCAGTTTCCAAGCATACCAGAAAATAACTTGAGAACCCTGTATGAAAATCAGCCTTATGATTTAGTTTGTCTTTAATACCAATGTCTCTCCTAACCAGGAAGTGTTGCTCCTGCTGCCTGGAAAAATCTCCCTTTGGATGCCCTCAGAGACTAGATTCTAACTTCTCACCCAACTTCTCGGGATCAGCTGGCTTCTCAGCTCTGAGCCTCTTTTCTCCCCTGCCCTATCCACGCTCTTGGTCACTAGAGTGGCCTAGAGTAAAGGCCATCCTATGTGTGTGGACTGGGACTGCTCCTTCCCGGTCCAGACACTTAGAGCGCACTGGAGTTGGAACCAGGAGGCCAGGTTTTAGTCCTCACCGCTAAATACAGCTACTCATGGACCTGCAGGATCCTACTGCTTCCCAGCTTCCCTAAAGAAGCCAGTTCGGGACTTCAGAAAATGCCGTGGGACCAGGCAGAAGCTTTAATTCCATACAGTGACCCTGTTCTCAGGTGCCACGTGCCCCTCGACGTGTCATTTCCCAATGCTCTCATGGAGCAGGTGCCCTATGTGGGGATAGGGAAGGACCAGGGCAGTAAGGAGCATGTGGCTGACACCTTAGGGAAGTCTTTATGTGCATCGTGACAGTGACTCCACTGCCTCGTCAGCAAGTGGGGAAACTGAGGCTTGGAATGGTAATTAACTTGCCAAAGTCATGCAGCAGGTCAGGAGCAGAGGCAGGATGGGAGGCAGGAATGTGTGGTGCCAAGGCCGCGCTGTCTTACACAGCCGGCTCCTCCCACACAGCCCACTTCCTCCTACAGCTGCCACTTCTCAGTGTTTCCAGGTACCCGTCCACCCCGCCCTTAGTCACACCAAGCTCCTACTTCTATGGGATCCTCACTCCTTCACCTGGCATTTAAAACTTTCTGCCTCATGGCCTGGCCTTACCGAGTTAAGGAGATGGCTCCCCACATCTCCTAATGTTTACTTTGCCCCTAACTATAGAAGTCTTTTCCCCCCCCTAATGTAAGCCTTGCCCACCTGGGCCTTCACAATTCTAGAAGCTGTTCAGATGCCCACTTTAGGTCATAACTGCCTTGCTACCTTCCAGATCCACGTCTGGCCCTGCATCCTGGCCCATATAGCTGTCACCTACTTTCTGCAGTCGCACTCACAAGATTTACCCTGAGTGATTTCCACTTCTATACCCCAGGACACTGTGATTTTGGAGGACAGGACAGTAGGATGTATGCTCACTTTTCCTCCATCCCAATGTCCCCACTGTGCTGGGCTGCCAAACTCCAAAGTGGGGAACATGGAGGAGGCCTGAACCCCTGAACACTGAACATCATATGCTATTGACCAAATATCCTCAAAAGACTTTTTTGAACCCATGTTTCATGATTTGTTTGTTCAAATAAAAAGCATCTGGGGAGTAAAATTTTGTGCCAGCCATTGTACCATCCTATTTAGTCCTCACACCCCAGTGAGGCTGACATGACATCCGATGTAGCACATGGTGAGTTGGATGGATGGATGGATGGATGGATGGATGGATTTTAATCCATCTGTAGATGCAGAAACTGAGCTCAGTGTGGCTAATTCACTTGCCCACATAAGTTGCTCAGCTGGCACTACAGAAGGACCCAAGCTCAGGTTCCGGTGGTATCCTACACTCTTGACTCTGTTACCTCAAAAAGGCCTGGCCCCACCATGGTCCGTGGCTATTTGGGGGAGTGTCTCTATGTGAACATGGTGGCCAAGTATGTGTGGGGTCCCTTGTCCCTACAGCATGGCCCCATGCCCAGGCCCCTCTCCACCCGGAAATGACCAGAACCTGCCCCTACTCCCTTCATTCAACTCACAGAGAATGATGAGTGAGACCACGAGGGCGATGAGGAGGAGGACGCACCCAATGAGTGGCAGCTGCTTCTTGCACTCCTGCCAGGAGAACTTGGGCAAGCCGAAACCTGGTAGCAGGACAGCAGAGGAGAGTGAGACAGCTGAAGAGGAGTCCAGTGTGGTGAAGGAGGGAGAAGAAACAAGGCTGGCCCAGAAGGGTTCCTTTAGGGCTGCTGTAACCCTGAATATGGTTCTGCCTTTGCCTAATACCAGCCCTTTGATGGTGCTCCTCCTGTGGGCCAGCCAGAACACTGAGTGTGTTCTTTTACTTCATTCTCACAATCCTTGTGAGCTAAGTCTTATTAGGCCCATTTATAGATGGAGAAAGTGAGGTTTGTGGAAATCGGACAACTTGCCCAAGGCTGGTGAGTGGCAGAGCAAGGATTCAAATGCAGTGTGTCTGATTCCAAAACTTGCCCTGTCAAAGTGCCTGACCCATCCTTAAGAAAGCAAAACTGGGATGGGTCCCAAACCTTGATGTCAGGTACACCCTAGGCCTGTGTGTTTTGCAGCGGGGTCCAGTGTCCAGAAGGCATGGAAAGAGTTTCCCTAAGGGCAGAGCACTGAGGCTTACTGGCTTTCCGACTTCCTAATGGCTGAACCAGGCAACCCAGAGTCTGGAAATGTGGGGTGAAGTTACCTTCTTGGTCTGAATCGCTCCCTTTCCTCCACACACTGTTTCATTGGTCCTGGTTTCTTCCTCCCATCCCTTCTTTGCTTCTTATCTTCTACTTTCTTGGGTTCCCTTGCAATAGATTCTTTCTCCCTCACCCTCCACTAAGTTCCTCAAAGCCCACCCCAGCCATCCTCCCACATCATTGTCCCAAGGGCACAAGAAGCAGAGTGCCTGCTGGGATCTCCTCTTGCGCGTGAACTGCTGACCTGTGTCTCCTGCCTCCCGAGCCCCCTTACCTAGGCTCTGCCTGTCGGTCCTGGTGGCTGCTGTTGACCTGGCAGGAGATGCTCGGATTGGGACAGCAACTGGTTTTGCTCTAACAAGATATGCTTTTGTTGGGGAGGACGTCGTGCAGGCTGACTTGGCAGAGGAAGACTTGCTAGATGACGATCTGGAAGGGGATTTCCGGGTAGAGGAAGCTTGCGTTGGAGATGTCCTTGCCTGTGAGGCCTGGGCTGGAGGTGTCCGTGCAGGGGAGGCATTCTATAAACAGAATGGAGCATCCCTCAGGCTCCTTCTGCCAGGCCACCTGGCTGCGGGCCCTGCTAAGCTTTAGAATAAATGCTCTGGGGCAGGTGACCATGGGTGCGCACAAGGAAGTATGTAAGAAGAGCATAACCAAGAATAGAATGAAAGCTCAAATAGCCTACTTGCCATACCCCACTAAGTGTCCCCTTCACAGGACCTGCAGAGGAGGGCGGAGGGCCGCAGTCGTCTGCCCAGACCTTGGGAGTAGCTGCTCAGGGGAAGAATCAAAAGAAAGAGCTACTGATCTGCACACCCATTGTGAAACCTCATATCCAGGAAACAGGGTACCTCAAGGGTGAAGAAACCACCCCTCTGCCCTCTTTCATTCCACTACCCTTTTCCTTCATGGATGTTCATTGATTATAAAATACTACTCTTACCCTGAGCTTTTTCATGTGTGAAAAGTGCTGCTTATGAAGAGCCATGAGTCGCCTTGTGTACTCCTGTCTTGGTAACATAGAATCCCCACCACCCACATGCACACACGCATGCATGCACACACGCACCTTCACCTCCAGTCCATCAGGGAACATGGACAGACGAACTGCAGGAAGAGAAGAAGGCGTGTGGCCTGGGGTGTGACTACCACACACGGATATGATCCTTAACCTTGCCTATCTGTAGGTGGAATGATTTATTAATACACGTTTACTATGTTAATTTATGTGCAAAGACAACATAATGATCTCTAAGTGCTTTGTCTATATTTATCCATTTTATCCTTTCATGCACACCCATGTTTTCAGTGGCACAGTTTGTAATAGCTAAATCTGGGAAAGAGCCCAAATGCCGTGAACTGATGAATGGATAAAGAAGATGTGGGGTTTTCTCTCTTTTTATACTCTGGAGTGTTACTCTGCCATAAAGAAGGATGAGCTTGCGACATTTCTAGTTAAATGAATGCACCCTGAGGCCATATTCTTAAGTGAAATAAATCAGATATGTATGTGTAAATACTGCATTGTTTCTCTGGTGTGGAAAAACTGGAAGAGTAAATAAGACCCAAAATGTATAATAGATATGAAATAGGAAGAAAATGTTCGAATGGGAAAGGGAACTAAGGCAGGGGAGAGGAAGAAAGGAAAAAGAAAAAAATATTGAGAAAGAAGGAAAAAATGGAAACAAAGCTTTTATAAATAAGGAGGGGGAGAGGTTGAAGGAAGGGTAGAGGGTGGAGGAAAACAATCAAGCTATGTCATGTACAGGTACAAATTCCCTATGATGAATGTGATTGTACACCTAAAATGTACCAATAAACTTAATTAAAACAAAAACCTCAAACAAAAAGAAAAAGAAAGAAAAGGAGGTAAACTCTGTAGTCGTGGGGACGGGAGGTGGCAATCCCCACACCGAAGGTAGTTGCTATGTAGTGTAAATATGTACTAAGAAAATATTGTTTTAAAAAGCTGGAAAAAAAATGAGGTAAAGACCATTATTATCCCCGTTTGGCACAGGGGGAAACAGAAGCATAGAGATGAAGCAACTTGATCAATTTTTCAGAGCTACAAAGTAACAGAATTGGAATTTGAACACAGAGAGTGGGGTTCTGGGGCATCTCAAGGAGAGCTGCGTAGAGCAGGTAGTCAGAGAAAGCCAGCGCTGTCTCTTTCTGGAGACCTGGCACTGGGGTGCTCTAGGTCTGGGACAAGAAGCCAGCGGGCAGCCGGGTTGTGGACAGTACCTGAGCATCCTTGGCTTGCTGCATCAGACTAGGCCTCCCTCTTCCACCTTATAGAGGCCTCTTGGACCCCTACTCTAACCATCTCTGCTTCTTTGGCCACCTGAGACCCCAGAGCAGGAAATGACCTGGTGCAAAGGCCACACCTAACCCTCATGCTAAGGTCTGCTGTGAACTGACTGGCTGCCTAGGAGGGATGATGGAGAAGCCTCCTTGGGCAGGGACCCGGTAGTGCAGGCTGTCAAAGACACAGAAGGCTCCGGACCTCTTCCAGCTCTGCCTCCTTCCTTCATGGACCACAGTGCTTAAACATGTTGAACATTCCTCCTAAGAGACCAGCTCAAAGCGCTCCTCATCAGAACATCTGGCCAAGTCCGCACTACCATCCCTACCAAGCATACCTTTTGGTTTTGCTTTTTAAATCCTCTCTTCTGAGATAATTATGGGCGGGGGGATCCTCATTTTTCTGGAGGCTGGAGAATGAATTCAAGGAGAAATCTTGAATTCCTGATCATACTCAGCTTGCCAAAGAGAGAGACAAGAGCAGTTCTCTTGGAGAATTTCCTACCAGTAGATGTGGGTCATTGCTCAGGAGTGCTGATGCTCTAGCCAACTGAGTGTGTTTAGGGCCCTGAAAGCAGCTGCTTATGCCACTGACACAAGTGACCCAGAATCAAGATCACCCTCTTACGGCCATTGTCTAGAGACCAGATTTCCCTAAAGCGAAGACACACTGCCCCCAGGCAGCTGTGAGTAGGACAGGACTGAGTTTTGGGGCCAGGAGAAGTGGAAGGAGACAGTGAGTCAGATCACAGAGGGGACTTTGGAGTCTGGCAGGCCTGGGTACCAGTCTTAGGTTTTATCATCTGGTGCGACCTTGGGTCACTCAACCTCCTAAGCCTGCTTCTCCATCTGTAAAATAAGATTCCTCCTGGGAGAGCCATTGCCAGTACCCGGCACACAGAAGTCACCCAGGAAGTGGCTGCCCGTTTCCTCCTTGCCACACACACACACCACAACCATAGGCCAAGCTCATCTTGGGGAGAGAAGAGGGGGAGTTTGACAAAAGCTAGAGTGACATCCTTTAGTTAGAGGGACAGGACTCTGCCATGTAAGGCTCTGAACTTCGTAGCAGTGGTGCCGAAGGCTTGGCACCTGTCAGGGACCTTGGCATTCTCATATCTCCACTGACCTACATGGTCTCTGTCTTTGTAAGTTCACACTGATTCTTCCCTAACCTCAGAGAGAATCCCTGTCACTCCATAGAATAAAACATGAATCTCTCAGTTGCATGTGGCACTTCAGAGTTTGCAATAAATATTAATGTCTGCGGCCTCCTGAAGCCCTCCTCTGACCCGGAGAGGTTGAGAATTTTAGAAGCCCATTTTACAGATGGGGAAGCCAAAGCTCAGAGCTTGGTTAGTAAAACCACACAGAAAAGACTCCATCAGAGTTCTCTATCCCTCTGGGGTCAAGAGAGACCCTGGTGTCTGCTCTGTAAAACACGGGCCCAAGGTGCTCATTTTGCATTCAGGTTATGGTCAGAGAACTTGGGCCTTGTAGAGCTGGGGAAAGCATTGAGGTGCCTGGGGGTTCCTAAGGGATCTTGATCTTGTGGGGACTTCCTGATGTACGCTGTGCCCGGACTGGGTGGAGCCTAGTGACAGCTCCAGCAGTCAGGGTGAGGGGGACTCCATTGGATGAACAGCTCCTTGCAGTTGCTATTTTTAGCCCCACTTTATTTACAGCTTCTGAACCTGAGGTACAGGGAGGTTCAGATCATACCAGGGAAGTGACAGGACTTGGATCTAACGAGGCCTGCTCGAGGTCTTGACCAACAGTATCACAAGTGCCCGGAAGAATTTCCTTCCTCTCTTCAGAGCTCGCCATATGCGAAGTTCTACATTCATTATTTCATTTGAGTCCCATAAACACCTACTGAGCAGCTCAGGCAGGAAGTGGAGCTGGAGCTCAGAGGGGCTAACCAGCAGGCTTAACCCACACTCTTTCTCCCAACTAAGGAGCCCTAACACAATCTTCTAAGTCCCAGTCAAGCGCTCCAGCTATCTCCATCTCTATGTGACCTTGTGATACTGTCTCTTGTCACTTCATCATGAAGGGCAGGAGCCATGGAACCAGGGCTGGAGGAGACAAGGCTGAGAGTGTCACGGGGCCAGAGGGAAAGCAGGGATGCATTTTGTGTACCTGGACCAGAGGAGGGAGTTAAACCAAGATGAAGTTGATAATGGGCTGGCATGGTGGGAAGCTAGGATGAGCCAGAATGGGCCATGTCCCAAAAGGGCCTGGCAGCCCTGCTTTAGAGAAGCTTTCCGCCCTGGCCTTTGTAAGGGGAGCACTCTGCTGTCAGAGCTGCAGGAGGCAGGAGGACGGTGGTGAGGCCTTAGGACCAGGACAAGAGGAGAGTCCCAGGAATCCAAGATCTGAGTAAGAACTGTGAGGATGTCAGCTGGAAGGGCAGCCCCAAGACCAGAGGGATGCATTAGCCACAGTGAGGCCGTCCACCCCACCCCCTGACTCCAAACCTCAACCCAAACATGGCAGGAGGTTGGGAAGCATACCCATCTTCAGGGACCATCAGAATGGGACATCCCACGGCCACCCTTCTTCAGGCATTCCATGGCTTGCCACCCCACCCTGTTGGAAGTTCTTCCTGATGTCTAACCTGCTACTGTACTAACTCATTTCCTTCCGACTCTCGGAGAGCTGAGATTCCATCCTCCCACTTAGAGGCTTGCTCCCCTCCTGGGAGCAGATGCTGTGACAGTAGAGAAGGGAGGAGACTTCTTGTTCTAGGTCCCCAGATAGAAGGGACGGAGCCAGGACCAGAACTAAGGCCTCCCAAATCCTGGCCCTCTGTCTGGCAAGCACAAGGTCATGAGTTCAATCCCTGGTTAAAAAAAAAAAAAATTAAAATTAACCAAATCCTGGCCTTTGCCAGTAGCACAAGACTCAGGAATGGGACTCAGATGACCAGTTCCTTGCCATGCATTGACCTCTCTGAAACCTTATGACAGGTCAGAGGCCCTTCAGCCCAGGCAGGGGTGGGTGGACAGGGCAGAACAGATGCACCTGACTGGCTCTGGGCTATTTCCTTGCCAGTTCATCTTTCCTGACCCATCTCCTCCTTCCCACCCACTCCAAAGAGGCCTCTGGGGTTATCTTTTGGGGTTCCCCATGCCCTTTCTTGTGTATGAAATAGGTCCTCACCGCAGGCTGCCATTGTCGCCACCTGGCTGTGCCTTGGCAGCACCTGGGAGATCATTGCAAAGAATGCCTGGAGCCTCCACAATCTGTGGGGCGGGGGCAGCACAGGAGGCTGCTGGGCAGGGATGCCCAGAAAGGCAGTGAGGGATGGGCCAGGAAGAGAGCTGCGAAGAGCAGGTCCTGGCTCTGAGGCTCTTGTTCCAAGCATTTCCTGGACACCTGGAAGTAGCAGCCTGAAACACGTATATGTGACTTGCCCAAAGTTGCTCAGGTTGCTGACTGCAGAACAGGGACTAAGACCTGCCACGGCCCCTTGCTGCCAGTCCAGTGCTCTCCAAACTTCAGGTCTCATGGGTGGAGTCTGTGGCTCCAGGTGAGTGGGGCAATTTTACATGCAGAGTTCTCCCCAAGAACTCTGCCCCTTGGACCCTGGCCTGATGGGGACTGGGAGTTAGTTAAGGAGCCCCGAGAGCACCCTGCCTTTGGCCTCCCCTGGGTCTCCTGCAGGCCCAGCCTGTGGTGTCATGGAGAAGAAGAGCCCCTGTGCTGAGTGATGTTGCAACCATATCACAAGTGTCTGTCGCTTGGACTCTGGGACATGTGCGTTGTTGCTGCTCAGAGCCCCAGGAAGACAACGAGAAGGACCCTACCCGAAGAATGTGCACGGTAGGGAAGCAGCAGTGACAACACAGCTTCACACACTGAGGCAGGTGCGGTTTCAGATCCCAGCCAAGCTCCCTCCTCCAGCCACCCCTTCCTAAATCATTCCCCCCCCCGGGGGGGGGCAACAGGCGATAGGCTGCCATAGCTGGAAGGACTTAGAAAGCTCTGCAATCCAAACCCTTTATTTTAGCAATAAGGCAGTGAGTCTCAGAGAGAACTGAGTGACTGGCCCAAGGTCACAAAGGCCAGTAGGGGACATAGGCAGGACTAGAAACCTGGGCACCTGGCATCATTCTCAGTCTCTGTGCTCTCCTGGTGTCTACCCTTCCCACCCTAGAAACCTGGGCACCTGGCATCATTCTCAGTCTCTGTGCTCTCCTGGTGCCTACCCTTCCCACCCTCCAGTGAGGAAGGACCCTTTCCCAGACAGAAACCTATGAAATCTCTTCCAGTCATCTTGAGTATCAAGTGCTTTTGAATCGATGGGCACAGGCAGGCCCAGGGGCTAAAGCTCTGGGATTCAGGACCAGTTGGGAAGAGGTGCTTCCCAGCACCCACCATGGACACCAGTGATTCCAAGAGAGATTGGCGTTCAGGGCCTAAAATGCTTCCTGAGCTGGGCTCATTCCCGTATGGACCAAATTGGTTGGGGTTGCAGTGGAATATGGCTTCTTTCTCCTCTTTGCTGTCTGCCCCAGACCTCACTGGGGACAGGGGCTCTCTTCTACTCTCCGTTTTGAACCTGGTGAAATCTCACAAACAGGCGCTCTCTGAAGCAGGTACAGTCACAGCTACCACCTCCTTACACCCAGTATCAGCCTCCCTGTGTACACCATGAATCTTCACTGACCTGTGAGTCAGACTAAGGAGCTAGGAGGCCTCCAGAGCCCCAAACGTCATAGGGACAGGGATTTTGCTTCTGCTGCTAGCTGGCTAATTTGGCAACAGTTACATCTCAGCTGCTTCATGTATAAATGAAAGGGTTGGACAACTTTCCAGGGGGGCTGCACAGAACTCCAGCACCGTGGAGATCAGCAGTGAGGGCTGTGGCAGAGCTGAGTCCTCCCCCGAGATCAGAGAGGCAAAATTTGCTTTTTAATTTTGCACAGGGGCCTCTACATGCGATTTCATTTGAACAAAAGAAGCAACTACTACAAAGGCTTTGCAAACGAGCTCCTTACATGAGCATTAATGCTCCTTCTGATTTAGGGTGCCTTCTGTACACATGAATGAGCCCAGGAGATCCCTATTAGATTGGCATCAAAACACCTCCTGTTCATTTATCTCCTCATTCATTTCTTGAGTGCCTGCTATTGCCAAGAAAATGTTATTTCCTGCCTCCATCTTTCACTGTGCTTATACCGCCCCTCGCTGTCATACTGGGGTGGTGACACAGCCCTGGGCTGGTGCATTGCCGGGACTCAGTCTTGGTTGTTGCTTCCCTTGCAGAGGAACTAGCCTCCACCTGGGGCTACCCAGGCCCCCCCTCAGCTGCCAAGCCAGGTTCCTTGTGGTGTCTTTCCTCTTGCCGCCTCCACCACTGCCCTACTCACCTGCTCAGGCACAGTCCGCCCCCACTGTTGCTATATCAAGAGGAAGCCGTTTTGGCAAAACAAGACACTTAAACTGAGAGGCCATTGTTATATCAGTCAAACTTCCCACCCAGCACCCAGCCGGGAGCCCCATACACACACTCGCACACATTTATGCTTGCCTTTCTCAAGCCATAGAGGATAATGCGGAGGAAAGCGTGGCAGCAAATGCCAGGTGGAAGGCTGCTCAGCACCAATGAAAACGCAAAGCAAAAATCTCAGGTGGGGACTACATGCCTCCAGGGGAGCAAAACAAGGACTTAGAAGGGCTGGGGACAGAATGGGGATCTGAATCTACTGAACTGCCATCTTGGGAACCTGCCTAGCCCAGTCTGGGGAAGATGTTTCATTTTGGATATTCCTGGGTTCCACTAATCCAGAGTATCTATAGATTTGGGCTGATTTAGAATCAAATCCATTTTAGAAATTCATGGTATAGGAAAACCTATTCCACAAAGGATTGTGGCTTTATCAATGAGCCTATTCAATCTGTCTTTAATAAGTATTGCATTTCTCAAAGCATAAAAATATGACTCATTTTGAAAAAGCACAAAATATGCAGTATTTGGCAAGAACAGATGCACACCTGCTATCACCTTCTGTCTAATTCCAATGACTGCCATGCAATCAGAAAAGGATCTCAGAGGGCAATTTGTCTGACTTCTTTTTTGGTAGGTGGGGAAACTGAAGCGTGGAAAGGAGAAAGTATTTGTCCAAATTTAGGACCTAGTACTACTCCCTAGGTGGTAGTAATGCTGGTAGTGATGATGATGATGATGAGAAATCTTAACATGTGGCTATAGCTGCATCTCTATCTAAGCTGAGTGCTATTCTAGAAGTACTTTATCACGTGGATGACTATTCTGAGGTTCCTTGAGGTAAGTGCAGTTATTATTCCAGTTATAGATGAAGAAACTAGGTACCCAGAGAGTGATTGCCCAAAACTTGATCAGTTCTCTGTCCACCGCAGTACACAGCTATTTTTCTATTTGTTTCTTTTTGAGACAGAGGCTTGCTAAGGTACCCAAGCTAGCCTGAAACTCATGCAGTCACCTCCTGCATAACTGGGATGTCCCTTGCAAGATCCTTCTGAAGACTCAATGGCTTCCATTTGGAGCATTATCAGGCCTAAGTCTATGGACAAGTCTTCCCTGCTATTTTTGGAGCTGAAAGACAAAGAGCACAGTGTTCCTGTATGTAGTAAAGTCCTCAGGGAGAAGGCACAACCTCACATGACCAGTTTCTCCCAATCGTTCCTATTTGATCAATGTTAAGACATCTGCACACAAGGTTAAGAGGCCCAACCGTAGATATCCCTGCCTTCGCCCCAGGTTCGTTTCATCTTAAATAAAGAGGCAGATTTTAAAACCTGAAAGGAACGGAATGGTTTTTTCTTACACTCCAAGATTAGTTCAGAAAATTTCTCTTCCAGAATGATGCTGGGACCTACCATGCCTTTAACACTCAGTTCATAAGTTAGTTGGGAGTTCTCATTCTTCCCTCAAAAGTGAAAGCCCTATTCTTCATTGGCTACCGCTCTGCCAGTCTTCCCTGATTGCTGGTCCCTTACTCTAGAGAGATGAGCTGCCTAGGCAGACAGCACTCCTATCACCCTGCCTCTGCCCCTGCCCCTACCATCACCTCCAGCATGCACATGGCTACCTGTTTGGTTTAGGAACCATCAAGTTTAGGCTCCCAACAAGCTACAAAGCAGGACACAGCATGGTTATGACAGTAGATTCATCTTCCACAGGCTCCAGGCAAAACTCCATTTTGTCCTGGGTACTACCCTTTCTGCTCAGCAGACTCCAATAAGCTCCAGGAGCCAAGGCCCAATGACCCTAGTGAGGTGGAAGTGAGTCAAGAAAATCATAGAAAAGGGCAAGTGAGGCAGCCAGGGTCTTGGGGGAGAAAGTCAAGGAACAGCTGAAAGAATAGTGGGAGAAATAATGGTGAAGATTACAGAAACACGTCTGGGGCTCAGAATGGACCACAAACAACCATTGGCTAGGATATAGGGATAAGCTGCTCTTTCTCAAGCCCAGGGTTGGCCCATTCTTCTCAGAGTGCCACTGCTAACCACGTCAGTAAATATAAACAGTGCGAAGACAAGCAAAAAACAAGACTAAAGGAAAAGTCAGAGAACCAAGGGAATTTTCTCAAGCAAAGAAAGCAGAGGCACAGTTGAACAAGGTCTTCACATGTGTGTTACTGACTTGTCCACACAGCTACTTCTAGCTGCTTTCTACCACCCCCAAGAGCAGAAGAATCTTGGTTGTAGGAAGTGTGGTTAGACATAAGGAAGCCCTGCCCAGGCATGAGCAGTATTAAACCAAAAATAAGTGGTCAAGAGTGGTTGAAAAAATCCTCATGAAAAATCTTAAATGAACATAGAAAGCCACATTTTCCTGCGAAGGTTTAGGAATCTAGCTCATGGGTTACACGAGGTAACCTTGAAGATTAGTTAAAAATGCTCTTGATTTTCAAACTAGCAAAAATTAGGTTTGATTAGATTCTCAGTCATCTAACAGCAGAGTCATCCACCTAACAGGATCGATGTCCTGGGCAGAATGCTTGGAAGCCACCCAGTAGGATTCAGGATTCAGCCACACAGCCCTGACGTCCATGAGCAGACCCCAGCCCCATCAGCTTAGTCTTCCCCAGGAGCTCCTTCTGGGGACCACAATAAAAACAAAGTCAAAATCTCCCAATCCCAAGTAGCTTCCAACCGGAAATGGCACATTCAGTTTCCCACAAAACCCCAGCCACACGGGTGGCAGCGCCCTACTTGCCTCCCAGCCCTGTCCCTGCTCCCCAGGGCTGGGAGGAGCCCCAAGAACCACAGACACACTTACTCGGCAGCTGTCCCTCTCCATGGCCTCGGAGGGATAGGTCTTCCAGTCTCAGCTGATGTCGAGGGGAAGAGCCATGTTGGCCTGTGGCTCTCCAGGCATGTGGGGAAAAGGAGGTCGAGGCCGAGGCCGGCCCCCACCAAATGGGGGCGGGGAAACTGGGTTGGGATGTGTGAGGTAATCCTGAGTATAAACAACGTGGAACTCACCAGACCTGTCTGTCTGCCCTGTCCCAGGCCATCCCAGTTACTCAGCGAATACCGGGAGCATGAAGCTAGCTGCCTTTGCTACTGAAACTGCTCCCACAGAGGCCACCAGGAGGGCTCCGGAGGGCTCTGGGTTTCAGACAGAGATTCAGAGAGAGGATAACTTTGCGCTGCTGACCCAAGCCCTGAAAGAGTGACCCTGCTCCTGTAAAGGAGGTCCAAGGCCAGGAGCAGAGCCCCACCAGGGCAAGACAATGTGACTTTCATCTCCAAGGACTGTATGTCCAAATCTCAAAGCAGGGCTCCTGGTCGGCCAATTTTTTTTCTCTGAACTCCACTTATTTCTATGAAAATTCATAACAAAGGCATTAAAATTAATTGGCTTTAAATTATACACACATGGCAATAAATTACTTCTCTTGAAAACAATAAAATGTTATGAAAGGACACCTCAAAGTTAATTACAGTAAAACATATAAATATCTAAATGGAAACCGTTCCAAGAAATATTGGGCTGGCCCGTGATTCCACATCTGCACCCCATTCTGTTCCTCACAGTAGAAAAGAAACAGAGAAAGAGCTATATGTCTCCCTACTTGGCAAAGCAAGAGCTTTGCAGATTCTCAGCACTTGGGAGTGTTAGGATTTTTAGAGTATGGAGGAGGTACAGAGGTTATCTAGTGGTTCTGTCTTCTCCTTTCACAGGTGGTGAGACAAGGGCCAGAAAGACAGGAATCTGCACAAGTCACATATAATAGCATATAACAACAGCAGCGATGATAAGGTGTTAGGTATTCTGTGAAATGCTTTACATATATCTTTCATGCATTCATTCAACAAATATTTATTAAGTGCCTCTTACATGCCTGGTCTTGTTCTAGTGATAACAAAAGATAACAGAGCTGCAGAATGGTCAAAAAGAAAGCAAATATTCTTTTTTTTTAAGCCTCAGAGATTTTTCTAATAGGAGTTAATTGCCACACAGGTATCATATCAGGACTGAATCTGACAGAGATAACAATTTTCGAAACTCTAACAATATGTTACATGGTATGACAAACATGAGATTAGCCAGTTTGCCTCTTGACCTCAACATTCCAGTGGATTTAAAAATTTTATGACCATCCTGGTTGGCGCCAGTTTCCAACTGCTGAATCCACTTCATTTCTGCTTATCTTTCCTTAAGCATACTCCTTTTGTTTGAAAAGCCTTGGTCCTGCCTAACCTTGGTGGACACTGAGGCAGTATGCCCAGTATGCAAATCTATCCTATACTCAAAGTAAAATGTCTTGGCTTCTTTCTCTTGACAGTCTTGTTTGTGATTTCTTGGTTTATATCAGGGGCTGGGGACACAACAGACTAAGACCCCCACCCTATGGCCCTGGTGTCAGAGGGTGAGGGGACAGGTATCAGTGAGCAAGGCAGTTAAGCTGCACATTAGAAGGTAAGACATGCAACAGAGAGAGAAAAAAAGAGGAAGGGATCAGGAAGGCTGAGGACATGGAGTCTTATTTGGAAAAGCATAACTGGAGTGGCCTCTGAGGTAAGATTTGAGGAAAGACTTAAAGGAAGGAACTATTACTCTCCCCCATTTAAATTAAAGAAAACAGAACTTCCAGCTCAAAATACAAATGATTCGCTCCAACTTTAGGTCTTTGACAGTCATCTACTCCGGAGGGAGAGGCTGAAGAAGAGAATTCTGGAGAGGCCACATGAGTACCATTTTGGGATGACATTCACTGCTCACCAAGAAAGCAAAGTTCAGCCATTACTTCCTGCCCTCTACCTGATATCATGCCACAGCAGAGGGACCCTCTCCCACTGGCCATCCAGTCGTGAGGCCAAGCCAGCCTTGTGCTCTTGGCTCACTCATAGTGAGGTGCTTCTCCTCCTCAAAGGCCACCACTGAGCCTTGGCATCCATAGGCCCTGCCCTCCTTGACCAGAGCAGCTGAGCTCCTGGGTGGACCCTCTGTGACAACTCTAGTAACTACTTGAATGTCTCCCAGGAGTGGAAAATGCCACTGCCCTATGGGGCAGAGTCCTGACTGTGAAGATACCACCCTTTCCAAAGAAGGATTTGCACAGCTGTCCTTCCTGTGATTCACCCATTCATCCTTGGTTCCAGGTTCCCTTTTATGGGGACACATGACACAAGACAAATCCTACTTCCCCATTACAGACTTTCTCACACTTTTTAAGGTGATTCTTAGTGACCCTTGAGTGGGTCACTTTTCCCCATGAGCACACTTACTTCCTCTACTTGCTCTCAAGGCAAAGTGGCTTCAGGTCCCCTCATATGCACTGATTTCTCCATAGCCACTATGGCCCTCCTGAAGTGGAGTATGGAGCCAGGGACCCCCAAAACCATATGTATTACGGGCTCCCCCGACTCCCTAGACAAAAACCACCCATCGTTTGCTGGAAATACTCATTGGGCTGCTGCTTGTTTTTCCACCCAAATAAAGCAGTTGCAGGACAACCAGAGATGCTGATGCACCATGGGACTTAAACTGGGCAGAGGCAAACTCAGATGTGCCTGTGCACAGCTGAATGAAAGATTCAGAGTAAAGAAGAATGAATGAGTACCTTACTATTGAAGTCACCAGAATCCCACGTTCAGATAGAAATGTTCTTATCTCCTGTATGACCCATCTGAGGAGGATTTCTGGAAGAAGAGTTAAGGTTTGAAGCTGTGAGAAAGACAGACAGCAAAACAGCTGACACCTTAGGGTTGTCAGGGGGAGCTGGACAGGCCTGGGAGGAACATTCAGACTAGCGAATGCTGAGGATTTCTAAGGTTAGGGTTCGGGTCAGGGTTGGGGTTGGGATTGGGGTTTTGTGGCCAGTTGGCTATGGAATCATATATTCTCTGGATAGTGCAGGTTAAGTATCTCTGATTTGAAATGCTTGGGGCCAGAAATACTTTGGATTCAGGATTGGGAAGATCAGAATATTTACCTATACATAGTGAGATACCTTGGGGATAGGACCAAGTCTAAACATGAAAGTCATTTTTGTCTCGTATGTACTGCTTACACATACCTTAGAGAGAATTTTATAGGATGTTTTTAGTGCACCTGTGTTTTTATTTTGATCTGTTGGATGAGGTCAGGGTGGAATTTTCCACTTGTGGCATTAAATCAGTGCTTGATTTAGATTGTAGAGCATTTTGGATTTTGGATTTTTTGATTTGGGATACTCGACCTATACCTCTGTGTCCTTGGACAAGTCCTCTCAGCATCTCAGTCTCCTCACCCATAAAATTCCTTTCAGATACAGTATTTTGTTCACTCAATGGAATTATTTGTATGACACATTTGGTACAGGAGCTGGCACACAGTGCCCACTGATGGTAGAAGTCACAGTGGTATTACACAGTTAGATAGACAGATATGCAAAATTACGGTTTCAGTAACCAAGGGTTTTTTGAGCAGGAGAGGAGAATATTAAGTTGTGTGATTTGACTCTGAAGCCTAAGCCGGGAGAAGGATTCCTGGCTGGAGTTTTGGTGGAGAGAGCCTGGGGGTAAAAGCCAGACTGGGCTTATGTTGTGGCTTTGTTTCATCTAAACAGTGTGATTTCTTCCCAGGTGGCCCCAAACATCCAAAAAGTGAGCCACTTTTCTCCTTATGAAAGGCGTTCAGAGATGCTGACAAAGGTAGCTAGATGAGATGGAGCTCCTTGCCAAGGAGCTGGGAAGCAGAGAATTTGAGTGAGGGAAACAGAATCACAGTTTGAGAAAGAAGCAAACGCCCCTGAGGACTGCCCAGAGACACAGACACAGACAAGTCAGAAACCAGAGAAAAGCAAAACAAGTGACATGTGCAATAAATGAAAACTAGGAGGAAAAACTATGTATGTATGTATGTATTTTTCTCATAGAAAAAAAAAGAGAGCACCAGGAAATAAAAACTCATCTTTACAAAGCACTGGCACATATATTACTTATATTCTCAGAACTTACTTTGTAATGCAGTGGCAATCAGAAACACCAAAGTGACACCTAGGATTTGGAGGCAGATTCATTTTATGTCAATGGGCACTGATCAGGATCATTCCCAAAATATCAGGCCCTGATCTCTGGTGGTCAAGGGCTTCTATGGAATATGCAAGCAGGAAGTACAGAAGCAGAATGCCTTGTCACTCAGGGATGGGTCTATACAGTGTGTATCATAGTGACCAGCTATGCATCACGGTGACCAGCTGTTTCTAAGAGACAGGACCAACCGGAACTGGAGCCAGAAGTATCACCTGGGCAGCTAAGAAACTGAAGTATACCGGCTGTGGGGGCCAAATTCTGTTACAGTAAGAAGAGAGCAAAGACTCAGAAAGGAGGTACACTTTCCATTATCAACAGCTTCTTGAGCTCAATCTCAAATCCATGTTTTCTGCCTCTTTGCCAGTGTTCTTCCCATGAGAATATCTGTTGGATATTTTAAAAGTTTCTTTAATGTCAATCTACTGCTTTGATGATAAATGTTAAAATGTTGAATTTGTACATTCTCGTGAGAACCTTTATGCTTTTTGCAACTCAGAATACTTAAAAAGGGCTATTTTATTTCAATGCAGTTCTTTTCCTGTGTTTATTTCTCAGCTGCTTCAGGTGTGTTTTATCGCACAGGTGATAAGTGTGAAGTGACACAAGGTGAACTCCTGCAGGTCCCCAGATTAATCATGCTGTGTTTTGCCAACTGTCACCTCAAGATATTGTTTGTTCAGTGAAAGGAAAATGTTATACACGTTGAATCTTTTGCCTTTCGAATGTGAATCATTAAAAAAATTACAAAGGTGCTCAGACGTTAACAGCAGAAACTCAGCTATTTGCATGCACCTATATTATTCCACTTCTCTTATAGGGTATTCAGAATTTGGAAAGAAAGCACTATCCTTTCTGCTTTTCCCACTTTCCAAAGACATCTCCCTTGAGAACAAAATTAGCTAAAGGACTATGATAATTTATGGTGCACACAGAGAAGATAGGTGAACTCTGAAGTCATTTCTTAACCCCAAGTGTTTACATTCCTGCTCCAGTCCTGGAGGAGCTTGTGTAATCAGCATCCTTTGACCTGACTTACACCAGCTCCAACTGGGTAGAGAAGTTTGCATGTGCTGAGTCAGGCCCACAGACAAACAGGGCAAGAGAAATCAAGGGCCATTTAGGCATATCTGCAGCAGGATAATAAAACTCAGAAATATCACATTTGCAAGACACTTTCTCTTGCTTATCTCATCTGGCCCTTAGGATCATCTTCCAATGCAGACAGGACAGGTAGCATTCTCTCTAATGCCCACAGAGGCCAGACAACTGTCCCAAGCAGTCTTGGGTTTGGCGTGGCTGGGTTTCACTGCTACTGAAGCGTCTCCAAACTTGTGCACCTCACGGAGTCAGAATGTATGTTAGTACATTCCAACAGCCTCTGTCCTTTTTCCTTTTCTTATTTTTTTGTGATATGGATTGAACCCAGGGCCTTTGCATTGAGCCATGTTTCCAGCCCTTTGTTTTATTTTATTTTATTTGTTATTATTTGAGACAGTTTCTCAGTAAGTCACTAAATTATCCAAATACCATGCTGTGGTTTTAGAGTCCCTTAATAGCTACGATTTATTAAACGTGATGAAGATGTAAACACTGCCCTTGAACCTGTCTTTGTTTCCAGCCTGCAGCATTTCACAAGGTCACATGACCTCAGTCCAGCCCTGACCAGTCACCTACCTCATCAGTGGCATTGCAGGTAACAGCCTCTCCTGAGTTTTCTCAAGGGTGATCTGGTAAAGGTAGATCAGCTCTGTCTGCCCGTTAAAGATCACATGGTGGGTGGTGTGAGGTGGCCCTTGGGGACTTCAAAACACTTGGAGGACTTGGGACATTATTACTGTAAGTTTAAAACTCCGAACAAATAGATCTTTCTACAACTGGGCTTCCCTCAATACTTCTGAGTTCTTTGATACTCCCTCTTCTACGATGCCAGAATTGGCTTGGCTTTTGAAGATGTATAAATTTACATTGTTTTCTTGCTTGGCCTTGGTTTTCTCACACATAGGGGTTGTGATCTTATAGTTAAACACACACATGTGCACACACACATGTTGGGATTCTGATTAGATTACTTAAAAATTTATGGCACTAATCTCAATTTCTTATCCACAAAACAAGGAGAATAATAACTATCCACTAGGGTTGTGAGGATTAAAGGAGATAATGTTCAATAAATGGTGAGGCATGTTGTTATACAACTTTTTCTTGGTGACAGTTTTTTCAGTAATGTTGGGGGTTGGACAACATATTTAGAAAGTCTGAAACAAATGTTGCAAATTCACTATGAGGAGGCAAGATTAATGGATATTTAATGGGTTATAATTAATGGATATATTGCTTTTAATTTGGACAGTATTCATTTATCCAAATTAGTTGCCAGCATTTAAAAATGGAACAGTTAAAGATGGGTGTGGTGGGAATGTCTGTAATCCCGGCACATGGGAGGGGTTGAGGCAGGAGGATCCTTAAAACTGGAGGTCAACCTGGGCTAAGTGGTAAGCTCAAGGCCCGCTGAACTACGTAATCAAAACCATCTCAAAAAACAAAACGAAGCAATCCAAACTGACCAATCACCCAATCAATTAATAGCCAAGGCAATCTGGTCTGCCAATCAGTACTTTGCCCACTATATATACTCAAGAAATATTCACTAACTGACTAATATCATTCTCTTGCATGATATTACAGTGTCTATCACAAATCTAAGCAACTAGTTAGTCAGTCAACAAGTCTTTATTGAATCTCTACTATGTACCAAACAGAAATTGCTTCATAACTACTTTACTTCCATTGATCTCCTCATCACAAAGAAAAATTGCTATGTCCTCCCACTAATCACTTCAACTGAATGAGTCATGGCTCTATCCTCTTGAGATAGTCACTTGAATGTCCTCCAGAGCAACCAGAAAGAGCCTGGATTTCTAGAATTGCAGAATTAAGGAGTCTGGGTAGTGGTTGGTTGAGACCTTGGGCACTGAGTCAGGCAGACCTGGATTTGAATACAGACTCCACCATGTGGCAGATTTGTGACATGGAGGAGATAATTGACTTGTTACTTCTGAACCTCAATGGCCTCCTCTCTGTCCACTCATAGGATTTCATGAGAGCGAAATGAGATGTGTTAGAATGTTGGCACTGGAAGGAAGGTCAGAGATCTCCTTCTCTGAACAGTCAATCATTTCCTTAAACTTCTGATTCTAGAACAATCCTCTGTTGCCTTGTGGCAGTGCATTGAGAGGCCAAAGCTCTGCAAACTCACTTCCTGCACTTAGTCTTTCCTCCCTGACTCACCCTCCACCTTGGCCTCTGTGTTCACATCACAGGTCTTGGCCTAAAGAAGTTAAAGCCCAAGACTAACCACAAGGTTAATCAACCAGCCGTCCTCAGCCCTGCCTGGGACACCTGGGGCCCACCTGTTTTGAATTTGTTTGGGATAGGGAGTGAAGAAGACCAGAGAGCCTTCCTGTATCACCACCCCACCCCTCCTGATCTCAGCACGGGTGCTTTCCACTCACCCTGTGCCTGGAAGAGCAAGTTCTCCCAGTCTGCACTGGGCCAAGGCTGGTCTGATGCCGTGTGTCCCAGTCATCAACCCCAGGTTCATTTTAATCACTCCCATGAGCAGGTGACACATCTAGAGGGGCTAACAGGGGTAATTACCTGGGTGGGGTGACAGCCCAGCTGACTAAAAGAGTGCTTTACTCTGGCCTTGGGGAGTTAGGTGGAAATCACCAGGAACTCGTCCTGGACTGACCCTCCAGGACCCCTTCCAATATGTTCTTCCAGGGTGTCCAAAGGCCACAGGCTGGAGCCTGAGTTTGGGGGAGCATGCACAGACTATATGAGCCACCAGATAGCAACTGTGCATTTCCAGGCCCAGTACCCAGCTCCCAGGGCATGTCCTGCCTGAATTTTCCTTCTTAAGAGCCCAGATGTGATCAAAAGGAGCACATTTACACATTCATTCCACAAAAAATCTTTAGTAGTTTTATTGAGATAGAATTCAGATATCATAAAATTAACCTGTTTAAAGTGAACAACGAATGATTTTTAGGATATTCACAGAGTTGTATTACCATCACCATAACTAATTTTAGAACATTTTCATCATTCCTCAAAGAAACACCCTACTCATTAAACTGTCACTCTCCGTTTCTCCTGTGTCCCTCCCCCAGCCATGACCTTTGACAAATACTTACAGTTGTGTAGACAGATGGACAGCACTGCAATCAAAATTACAATATTTCTATCTCTCCAAAAAGTTCTCTAGTCTTTCCTTACCCAGTCTTCTGTTTGCATTCTCAGTCTTCAACATGAATTCATTTTTTTCTACTTGTAGAATGTTACATAGTGTATTTATAACCATAAATATGTACTTTCCCATGCATGGCTTTATTCAGAAGACACTATGCTTTTGAGATTAATTCATGTTGGTATTTAGCAATAGTTTGTTTCTTGTTTGTTGCTAATGATATTCCATTATATGAATATGCCGCAATTTGTTTATCTCTTTATGGCTGGATTGACATTTGTTTCCAGTTTGGAGCAGTTAAGAATAAAGCTTTTATGCATATTGCAATATGTTTTCTTCAAGGATTTATGTTCTCATTTCTTTTAGGTAAATACCAAGGAGTGGAATTGCTGGGTCATGCAGTAAATGTATGTTTAACTTTTAAGAAATACTGGACGGTTTTCCAAGGTGGTTATACTATTTGCATATCCACCAACAATGTGTGAGAGTTCCAGTTGCTCTACATCTTTGCCAGCACTTAGTATTATCATCCTTTTTGAATTTTAACTATTCCAGTGGGTGCATAATGATATTTCAGTGTGGTTTCAATTTGCATTTCTCTGACATTTAATGATACAGAGCATCTCTTCATTGAACTTATTGGCCATTTTCATATCCTTGGTGAACTATTACTTCAAAATTTTCCCTCTTCCTCTTTTCTTAATTGAGTTATCTCCCTCTTTATTACTGAATTGTAAGACTTTTTATGTATTCTGAATATTTTTTGCTCTTCTTAGATGTACATTTATCAAATATTTCCTCTCAATTTATGAGTTTTCATTTTTAACTGACAGGTTCTTTATTTTTACAACAATGTAATAGATCAATTTTTCTTTTATTATTCATGTTTATTATGATTTATCTAAAACTCTATGCCTAACTAAAAGATTTCCTGATGTTATCCACTAGAATTCTTCCTAGTTTTAACTGTTACATTTAGATTTATGATCTGTTTCAAGTTAACATTTATATATGGTGTGAGGTAAGGGTCAATGTCATTTTATTGTGTATGTTGGATTACCCTGGTATTATTTGTTAAAAAGCACATTTTCTCCATTGAATTATCTTAGCATTTTTTCAAACATCATTTGTCTATATAAACGTAGGTCTATTTCTGTGTTCTGTTTTGTTCCATTGTTCTATATACCTATCTATATGCTAACACTACTCAGTGGGCTGACAGTTTTATTTTAAGCTTGAAATAGGTTAGTGTATTAGTCCTCAGATTTTTTTCTTATTCTTAAAAATTGTTTTTACTATGCTAAGGCCTTTGTATTTTCATATAAATTATAAAATTGGCTTTTCAGTGTCTACAAAGTGAAATTTGCTAGAACTTTAGGACTGCGTTAAAATTGTACATGGATTTGAGTAGCAATGACATCTGAACAATACTGAGTCTTTGATCCACAGACACAGTATATCTCTCCATTTGTTTAGTTCTTCCTTTAATTTTTCTCTACAATGTTTTCTAGTTTCTAGTGTACAGGTCTCCCATATATTTTGTTAAATTTATCTTCAGAACGTTTGTGTTTGTTGGTTATTGTACATGGTATTTTTCATTTTTATTTTAAATTCCTTATTTTTTAGAAATACAATTGGGTATTGTATATTAATTTCAGATACCATAGCTTTGCTAAAACACATATTAGGTTCCTTGTTGATTTTTAAAATGTAGATTGTCATAGTGCTTGTTAATAAGAAGCTTTGTGTCCTAATATGTTTCTTCCTCCTTACATTGTTGTTCCAGTACCATTTTGAATAAAAACAATGCAAGCAGACTTTGGCCTTGCCACTGATCTTTAGGAGAAAAAATTCAAACCTTTATCAATATCTTAGCTGTGTATTTTTCATAGAAGCCCCTTATCAGGTTGTGAATATTCTGTTTTCCAAGAGTTTTTAATCATAAATAGAAATTTAAAATGTATTAATTTTTTTCTGCACACACCAAAATGATCATTTTTTTCTTTTTTAATATGATGACATGAGTTAGTTTGATGGCATAATTAATATATTTATTTTATACCACTCTTAGTGACTTCAATCTGAGAAAGACAAAAGACTGGTTTGGAGGTTTCTATCACTATCTAGGTTAGGAATGAAGGGGTTGGACATAGTGGATATGTTGCCAAAGGCTTGCATGAGAAGAATGATGATCACGCCAAAGAATTTACTTGGATAATTGAACAGATGAAAGTGCTGCATGTAAAGGAGGCTGCCATTCGTGGCTAGAGGCTTTGGTAGCAGGAATCAATAAAGCACTAGGAATAGTCCCACACACTGAGCACTGAGCACTGAGTTGATAACCCAGACTATCAGGTAAAGTAGGAGCGTGCTATGGGCTGTGCCAGCACCCAGCATTAATGTGTGGAGCACAGAGATATATACCAGCCTGTGAATCCAACATAGGATTAAACGCAGAACCTAATTGGATGGAGCATACACGAGAAGAAAAAGAGAGAGACTCCTCGACACAGCACACAGGTCTGTTGCCAGGGATCTCTTTCCATGTCTTTAGGGAGGGGTCAGAGGGTTGGTGAAGGAGAAGTCCAGGACAGAGGTGAGAAAAAGGGAAAAACATCATTAATGGATCCAGGCTTATTACATCCATGGCTGGATGTAATATATGCTAGGCTTTTAGGCAGTCAAAGGTAGAAAGAATAAAAGAGCAAGAAAAATAACGGGAGAGAGGAGAGGAGTATACACTGTCACTATCACCCACTGGAACACAATGGACAACATGGCCAGCAGTAGGAGCTTGGGAGTAAATAAACTAGCAAGTCTATAAATAACAAACTCACTCTGGATGAGAACCAGAGGTATCAAAAGGGACACAATGGTTCTCAGTCCTGGCCCCATGCAGTATCACATGGGAAGTTTTAAACACTCATGGATACCTCAACTTCACCCCAGTGAAAGCTCTGCAGGAAGAGCCTGTGCACTGTTAATTTTTAAGAGCCCCCTCAGTAGTTCTCATTAACAGCCAAGGTTGAGAACCCTTGCTCTATTCTAATTTCATCCTACAGAGGAGGAAGTTCAGAAGCAATATTGGGCAGAGACTAGAACTGATGACTGCCTGGGGTTGCCCAGGGCTGAGGGGGTTCCTAGGAAGTAGGACTTTCAGTTTTAGTACCAGGATAATCCCAGAAGTTGGGACTTTCAGTGCTAAAACTGGGAAAGTCCTGGGGAAATGGGGACAAGCTGCTCATCCTGAAAAAGCTCTCATGTCCTATTTTCAGGGGTTCTTTCCATTTAAAATGATAGAACAGATAATCAGAGAGTCCTGGACAAAAACACTGCTACTTGCTCAAATCCATAATGTGGTAGAGCTCTAGCGATTGGCTGCCCCCAGGGTATGATATCCCCAAGGTTCAAATACAAAGTAGTGAGTCAATCCACTTTCAGGGGACATTCATCCATGGGGAAGCAGGTGACCTCAGAAGAGACGACATCTGCTTTTGCTCAGACCATCTATAGCCATACTGTTCCCCTGCCTCCATGGGCCGAAGAAGGGGCTTCTTTCCTGGCTAAATCTTCCTATGACATGCTTTCCTGTTACCTTATACCTCTCCTGTGGAGCATTTATCACAGCAGTAAGTTCGTATTTGTATTTGATAACTTGATTGCTGTTGCCAAGGTTTTAAATTCAGCCAGGACAGGAGCTGCATCTGTTTCAGCTCATTTTTGTATCTCATTGCCTAGACTTCTAGGCTGCACACAATAGATGCTCAACAAATGAATCAATGTATGCTTGAATGAATGAATGAATGAATGATGAATATAATTACTTATTTCTGCGCTTGGAGAATAACACTGCCTTGTATCTTTCTAACATAAGATTTCAAACCAATAGGAATTGAGTGTGAAGTCCTTGTCCAGTGGGGACAACACTTCTAGGATAAAGTCATCTACATTCATCTGAAATGTGGAAGCCCAAGAGTGCTGTGAGGCTACTGCCTGACACGTGGTCTGGATGTAGAGCTGCTGATTAAGCTTGTGTCCAGCCAATGTGTCCCCCTGCTTCAGGAGCCTTTGACACAGTTATTGGTATCTGTGACTTTCAGGACTTGCCAGGCAGGGCCCACATCCTCACTGCAGATGGCCCACAGCTTTATCATGTCCTCAGATCATCCCCGAGCAAGTCTGTGTTCAAAGTTCTGCGCTGAGTGCTGGGGAAGCAGGCGCTGGGGTGGGAAGTTGATGAGATAACAGTGATGAACAAGAAATGACAAGCATGTGTCACCATTTAGCAGCGGGGAGATAAGGTAAGTGCTTAGCAAAACCTAATCAGACTAGTGGGCAGTTTGTCATAAATGCCAGAGACATAATATAGCTAATAAATGCAGCAGTTTCAGAGTTGGGAGAGAATGAGACAGAACCGTGGTCTGAGCTGGGCGGGGCTAGGGTGTTGCCCACGGTGTCCTCCTTACCCGCTATTTTTTATGCCCTTTTATCCTCCCACTACATTGCTCAAACTCAAGAGGGAATAGCACAGAAGTCTCTTCGAGGAAATGCTTACAGTGTGCCTCTGGACAGAATACAGGGCCTTGCCCCTCAGAATGTTGACGAATGGCTAGTGAATGAATAAATTAGTCAAGGAGACCACCCCCAGCTGCACCCGTCTCCCTGAGAACACTGTAGCTATAAGGAGGTGATACAGGGTTCCTAGATCTTTTGCCACGGATTCTAATGAACACTCAACTGATGCAGTCAGCCTGGCTGAGTCATTTCCTGGGAAGTGACTTGTTAACAAGCTCCTTGTGTGGGCCCCAAGCCTTCCAGGTCTTGGCTTAGGGCGCCACCTGGTGACAGCCCTAGGACAGGCTCTCATGTTCACTTCACTTCCACCTCGAATTCCTCCATGCTGGGAATATGGAAGCTGTAACCCCAGCACAGTGGAATCACCCTCTTCTAAGTCCCCGTCCCCAATAAATCTATTCCCAATGCTTTGCCTTAGTCCTGAGCATTTTCTTGAGAAAAAATGTCATTCGCATGCCAGCATCTTGAGTGTCTGTCCCTCAGGCATCCAACTGAGCTTGCCCTGTGCTTCCCAGCCCAGGATGTGGGGAGCTAAGGTCACCCTCCAAGTCTCTGAAGACTCTGGAGAGGGGACATGTTTCCTAGCATTACCTGGAGATGTGCATCCTGTCCATTCCTTTTCTATATCACATACTGCACTGGCCCATGCTCCGGTCTCCTCATTCCCCAAAATGCCAACTACCACCACTCATTACGGGTCTGGAGTTAGAGAGAAGGGATGGCAAGGGGGAGCTTCACTGTGATGAGTAACTTAAAGCTGAGTCTGAGACATCCTGTTCACTGCCAAGATATGGGGGTGCTTAGGTGAACATAATGCCATTTTCAGACCTAACCTTACAGTGAGAAGACTGGCTCCTAGGCAGCCCAGGTCAGGTCAGGGTGCAAGATACTGAGGTGTGCAAGTGGACAAGAGTCCCGCTCTAAAGAGCTTACATTCTAGGGGAGAGAGGTAGGCAAGAGACCACTGGACAAGTCGGTCAATGGATGTTTTCCATAGTGGGCACATTTTATAAAGACAAGAAAATAAAGTGATAGGGAATAGCTGAAAAGTAGATAAGGGAAGGAGGGAGACAGCTCTAAAACATGAGTTTGAGGATCTAGGAAGATGATGTGAGTCAGCATCTGAATGGTGAGGATTCAGAAGGAGGTAAAGAGCAAGGGTGGAGGACAAAAGAGACGGACAATGGGACAGAGAAATGGCCCTTCACCTTTGGGAAGAAGCATCAACAAGAGATTTTCACAGCGAGGGAACTAACAAGACTTTAAAGACAGCAGTGTCACTGTGCATGCCCAATTATGTGTTCAGTGAGAGGAAATGTGGCATCTCTTCTGAGGCCTTCATTTTCAGTGAATTGATCATCATTGTGATTTAAATCTAGGGTCCTCCCAAAGGCCTCATGTGTCCAGAGCTGATGGACTTCTGGGAAATGATTGGACCATGAGGGCTGTAACTTGATCAGTGGTTTAATCCATTGCTGAGTTTAAACATCCTGCTTGCTGGCAAGATAAGGTAATGTGATGGCGTAATTGGAAGGTGATGAAAACAGAAGGTGGGCCCTAATGTAAGGAAGTAGATGATGGGGGCGTGGCCTCGGGGACTATATGGGGCCCCAGGACTGTATCCAGCTCTCTTCCTGCTATCTGCTCCCTGACCACCAGGAGGTGAGCCACTTCCCTCTGCCTGCCCTTTGGTCATGGTGTTTCTAGCTTGCCACAAGCAATGGAGCTGCTCAACCATAGACTGAAACTATGAACAAAAACAAACCTTTCCTCCTTTAAATTGACTTTCTCAGGCATTTTTGTCACAGTGATGGAAAGCTAACTAACTTAATCTTAAAAGTGAATTTTTTTTTTTTTTTTTTTTTTTTAACCAGGGATTGAACTCACGACCTTGCACTTGCCGGGCAGGGGCTTATGCCACTGAGCTAAATCCCCAGATTACACATGGATTTTTATGCAAGGGAGTTTTTACTTTTTAATTTGGTTTCTGTATTGGTTTGGGTGGAAATCAAAGAAAGAACTGAGATTGACAGTCATGCAGGAGAACAGAAAACATGTTTGAAAACAGAAACTCAGATGTAAAAGCACAGTGAGCTCATGTGCCTTCCTGGAAATTCCTCTTGAATAGGGCTCAGACCACAGCACACCTGGGGTGCAGAGATCAAATTTACCTTCCGCAGACCTCAAGGAGCAGGGAACATGCCTGATTTCTGCAGTGAGCACTTGCCTTTCACTATCTTATTTCATCTTTGCACCTGGATACCAGCTATTCCCATTCACAGATGAGTAAACTGAGGCCACGAGAGTTTAAATAACTCAATGAAGATCAGGTAACTGGTAAGTGAGAGAAGGAGAATTTGAATTCAAGTCTGAATCCACCCTTGGCACCGGGACCATACACCATACATAAAATACAGGGATGGATTTTATAGCGGATGCTTCTCCTGCCCTCTCACACCAACACTCAGCTACATATCCCTAGGGGAAAAAGTTGTTTCTCACTCCCTTGAATTCCCATAATGCTTGTAGGCTCTGTGCTGAAATGGGAAAGAAACATGGCCTACATAAATTGTCAGTTCTCCACCAGGGCACCTTTGGCAGTGTCCAGAGATATTTTTGGTTGTCATAACTGTTGTTGGGGAATGCTGCTGGGGTGCAGTGAATAGGGGTCAAAATACTGCTAAACGCTGCAAAATGCGTGCGACAGGCACCCACAACAAGGAATTATCCAGACCAAAATGTCATGGGTGCTGGGGCTGAGGGTGGTGCGGGATGGTGTCGGGGGCCAGCACGACATTAGCTTGACAACTTAACCTCAGCCTGAGGTCTGTTTCTCAGCTCGCCAAACCCTGAGCTTTGATTTGTGAATTCTCTGAGATGGTAAGATCCTGAAGACATTATTTAAATCAAGAAAAAAGCAGGATAAACTGACTTAGTGTTTAAAGCAGTCATTCCTCAAAACAAAACAAGCAGGAATTTTCCTCATTGTTTGTAGATGCTACTGTACCGTATTTTAGAAGAACCAAAGGAAGAAACCCCCCCCAAAAAAAAGCAAACCCAAGCCACCCGATCCCCGGAATCCACTTCAAAACCTGCAGTATCTCAATTCCTTTCCTGGAAGGTGGGGTGGAGAAGCACTGGGCAGCTGGAAACCCATCTAGTACCAGCTGTCCAGGGCTGCTACAGTGACACCTGGGGAACAGGTACCCAGAAGCATACTTATTAGAAAGGCCCAGACTTGGAGATAGTCCAGGATGCACAGGCATAATGTCAAAGAGAAAGAGCCCAGGAACAAGACCAGCGCATTCTCTGAAGTGACACTCATTCATTTGCCACAAGAAACCGCAAGATTGCGTGATCCACCACTTTCTGTGAACAGTAAGTTCTCTTCCCAGAAACAAACACTCGGGGAGCCAGTTGCATTTCCAGTTTGGAGCAAATCCACGAGTGGGGGTGAGTGAACTTCATGGGTGGTCGGCCTATACTTTTCTCACCCAGGATTGATCAAGTCAACCCTTCTAGAAAGATGCTAGTGCTGAATATACATGACCTGCCAGGTCTACTTCTCAGCCCCAAGAAGCCTGTACTATCCAGGGCTAAGCCTCTCTCCTGATAATAATTTCTTCCTCTTTTTGGCACATTGTGGTTGAGTCCTTTGTATGCCAAAGTCAACCAGGCTGTTCATTGGACATGGAAAGGGTTGCTTTTCTAACTTAGTTCCTATTTCCTATGTTTACCAACACCACTAGTCCCTAAGGTTTCCTATCTGCTTCACCCCGGTCCTGTTGTAGGTCACCTCTCACTTTCTACATAGTGGTACAGTCACCTGAGCATGCATACTGCCCTTCCCATGACGTCTAGGTTGGCCAGGCAGGTTTAACTGCACCAACTGTCAGCCTGAGTCAAGTACAGCTGAATCCTGGTGGTCCCACATACCTGCTGGGTAACCTGGGCAAAAGATTAATGTTTTTCGTGTCCCAGTCCCCTTGTCTGTAAGCAGGCACTACTAACTGCAATGTCACGAGGGTAAGTACTGGAATGCCTATAAATTGGTAAGCATAGTGCCCAGCAAGTGCTTAGCTGTCACTGTTGCTCTGTCACTTTGTACAGAGCCCAGAAATGACTGGAGTGTCATACTGTGTGCCCATGCACGCCTATAATTTAGGGGACTGGTGTGAATTTCTTCACTATTGTGTCAGACACACATACTTGTCTGACTAGTGTGGATTAGAGCCCTCTGCGAATGCAAAAGACAATGGTGTGGCAAGGTGGAGTCAGAGGCCTGGATGTGACCCTGCCTCTAATACCCCGGCATTAGGACCTACCTGACACCAGAAAGTGATTCAACCATTTGGATTCCCCATCTGGAGCAGACAACAATATTTGCCTTCTAGGCATAACATGAACCATAAATGCAGGCCACATGGGTGATTTTTTTAAAATGTAGAACCCTTGTTACAAAGAGTTTTTAAAGCAACAAGACAAATTAATCATATTTTTATTTAATCCACGATATCAAAAACAGTATCATTTTGACATAAAGTCAGTTGTAAAAATGAAAGGACTATTTTATATTTCTTTTTTAAAAATACGAAGTGTTTAAAACACAGTGTTTTATACATACTGTGCATCTCAGTCCAGCCAGCTCTCAGCAGCTCTGGCGCCGTGTGTGGGGAGCAGCAGCCACACTGGCCAGTGCAGCATTAGCAGCTGTAAAGATTAAATGAGCTAACAGAGATAAACTAGTTGGCTCCAGGAAGGTACATGACAAACGTTGGCATTTCACCATTTGAAATGGACAGTACCCAGCTGAAATTCTGAATCAATATGTGACAATACGTTTCCACCACAATGTCCCATTAGGAACAGGACATGTAGTGTGACAGAGAAAGAGAGTGTACACAGGCTTAAAATCAAAGTGCTTGGGTTGGACCCTACTCCTGCTGCTTACTAGCCATGTAGCCTGAGAAAAATAGCATAAAAAGAGATTTAAAATAGCATCTTTATTATAGGGGCTTGTAAAAATGAATTGATAATTCAGATAGCGTTTAGTAATGCCTGGCACAATAAATGTCAAATATTAAAGTACTGTGTAAAGAAAATCTGAAGATATAGAACAGAGGAAACATTGATCAATTAACCCCTAAGCCTTTTCTACCACCCAAAACCACAGTTGACATTTTTCTTCAGTGTTTCTCGATAAAACCTGGGGCCAACCTACTTCCTCTCTTGATAAAGTACCTTTACCTCCCTCCTCCACGCCTCCTCCCTCTTCTCTCCCCTTGAAATCTCTACCCCTAGAATTTTATCCAGAAGCCAGGAGGACCAAAGAGCATTCCTATGAACAAGAACAAGCAAACCAGTAGACCCAAACTTCAAACCCAGGAAAGCCTCTCTGGTCTGTTGTTTAGTGGTCATGTTGGTGATTAGCAGATGACATCTTGCTTCTTACAAATGTCAATTGAGATGGGACTGTTGATTTGGTCATATGATAGCAGTTCTGTGTGTTCAGGATGTGGCACCATGACACATATAGGCCCTCTAACTGGACAGGCCCCAGACTTCTTGGTAACCCAAATATGAGTGTTAAACACCTGTGCCTGATTACAAACCCTTCCGCTGGGTCTGCAGCTCTGACCAGGGACCCTTCTTTCCAGACAATGGTTTGAGATTTAGCATGTGCTTATATGTCTCTCCTAACGCAATTGTTAAAATGCAGATTCTGGGTTCAATCCTTATGACATACTTTTTGGTAGTAGCTCTAGAAATAGCGAGAAACACTTTTTTGCGTGTCACTGAGGTCCTGATGCAGGTGGGTCTCAAGCCTACTCCCTGAGAAATGCTGGAATGTAGTGGCTATAATTCTCTGTGTACCTCACTGGCACTGACAGATACAAAGGCTGAGACAGAGATCGTGACAGCAGTCACACATGAAAGAGGGAGAAGCCTGTCTTAGCCCCCAGGGGCCCACAGTTCCTGCCTCTGAAGCTCTATGTTTGCTTTCAACTCTGGCACAGATAGCACCAGCTACCTTTTCTGAAAATGGTGTGATTTCCACAACCCATGACAGTATGGCACCGAGTATTCCAAAGACAATGAAGTGCTATGTCTGTAGTCCAGTGTTGGTTTTGCAGTGTATTCAGGCAAAAGTTTCTTCTATCTCTAAATCTCAATTTACTCATCTGTGAAAATAGAGATAATGAAGGCAACTGCCCGAGATTGCTCTGGGTATTAAATAAGATAATAGATGTGTGCACAGTTAGCGCAGTTTCTCCTGAGAAGCAGACTACAGTAGATACTCATTTATATGACAGCTGTGCTTTGATTACCAATGTGTTCTCGGATCTACGCTAGCTTTTCAGGGGCAAAGAGGAATCAGAAGTATTGCTTATCTATAAAGTGTTGCTCCTCCTTCTGCTGGAGGAGGCAGCTGTGAGTCTGTACTGAGACAGAAGAAACACGAGGAAGCAGGGTGGCTCCCAGGAATGTGAGTCTCCTCCTAGATGATGACTGTTACCCGATCAGGAGCTGGACAGCGACCCACTAAGACTAATTGCCCTTTCTTGGGGTTGGCCACAGAAAGCATCACATCCCTCAGGTCCCAAGTAGAGCAGCAAAGCTCAAATTCACTAAATGAGCTATAGAGTGAGGGCCTGGACAGGGAGTAAAACCCATGTCTTCATGTACATCAAAGCCCTTTGAGATATTTTTGTTGTTGTTTATTTTTTGGGGTTTTTTTTTTAATACTGAGGACTGAACCCAGGGCCTTGCTCATGTTTAGCAAGCATTTCACAACTGAGCTACATTGCCACCCCTTTATTAATTTTATTACGAGACACTGTCTCACTAAATTGTCCAGGCTGGCCTCAAACTTGCAATCCTCTTGTCCTAGCCTCCTAAGTGGTTGGTATTACAGGGATGTATCATCTCAGCTTATAAAGACTTTCAGGACACCTTCAACCTTGACCCAATATTTAGGTTTTAGAAATTTCCTATAAGGAAATAATCTTTAAGAGAGGAAAATGTCACACACAAAATGATGTACAGTATGGCACTGAGTATTCCAAAGACAATGTAACACCAATGTAACACTTTATTTGAATAAGACCTGTGTTTTCAGCATAAGCCGAAGGAGGGCAAAACAAGCAATCCTGCCATGCTGCCGTTTGCCGTGGGCTGATGCAGTCACAGGGCCCCTGCCAGAGCCAGTGCTATGCTGTTTGCAATGTCTATATTTAGAGGAAGTACTAAGATATTAAGTATTAAAATATTAAGTATTAAGATAAAGATGACAGCAGATTTCTCATCAGAAATAATGTAAGCAAGCAGACTGGAACAGCATCTTCTAAACCACTGAAAGCAAAACAGTCAGTCTAGGAGTCTATGCCTAAAAAAAGGCTGTCTTTAAGAACAACAGTAGAAAATTGGGCATGATGGTGCATCACAGTACTTCTTGTTTTTTTTTTTTTGTCAGTACCAGGGATCCAATTCATGATGTCGCACTTGCCAGGCAGACACTTATGCTACTGAGCTAAATCCTCAGCCCTGCATCACAGTACTTTTGAGGCTGAGTCAGGAAAATCACAAATTCAAGTCCAGGCTGAGCAATTTAGAGAGACTCTGTCTCAAAGTAAAAAATAAAAGGGTTAGGGATCTAGCGCAATATAGAGCACTTGTCTACATGCAAATCTTCTTACTATAAAAATAAAAAGAAAGAGAAATGTAAGGTAGAATAAAGATATCTTCAGAAACATAAAAGCTAGAGAATTTTTACCAGCAGAATCACACTGCATGAAATATTAAAGAAAACTATTCAGGCAGGAAGATAAAACTAGAGGAAAATCAGCATCTTCATAAAGGAATGAAGATTGCTCAAACCAGTAATAACTATGTTAGTAAATATATGAGTTCTTAAATTTATCTAAGTATTTTTGCAAGATAATGGTCCATTAAATCAAAAATAACTACAATGTATCATGAGATCTAGAATATATGTAAAATAGAAGAAAGGCTGGGAGAGGAGAAATACAAGTGTGCTATTGTGAAGTTCTTGCACTGTGCATCAAATGGTGCATCAAATATCTGTTGAAGCTGTAATAAATTACAGAGGTATACGATAAACCCAAATGTAATACCATGAAACCCAGGAAGAGAGAGTTACAGCTAATAAACAGTTAGGATATATGTAAATACCCAGTTTATCCAAAGAAAAGAGGAAAAGGAAAAATGAGTATAGAAAAGATGAAACCAACAGAAAAGAGATAGTAACATGATAGACTCCCTGTGAAGGGTTTAAATATCCAAATTAAAAGGCAGTGATTACAAAATTGAACAGGAAAGCAAGAATCAGCTGCATACTCCAACAAGAAATTCATTTTAAATACAAACATAAAGACAGGTTAGAAGTAAATGGATGAGAAAAGATCATCCTCACACTAATTAAGGGAGAACTGGAATGCCTACATTAGTTTCAGACAACCCAGATTTTATAGCAAAATATATCAAAGATAGAGAAGACCATCTCATAAAGATAAGTCAATTAACAGTGTATAACGATTCTTAACATTTATGTACCTTCAAAATACAAAAAGTAGAAGCTGATAAAGCTGCAAGGAGAAATGAAATTATATTCAGAGATTTCAGCATCCTACTCTCAATAAATGATGAAAATACAAAGATGGAAAATCAAGAATATAGCACATTTGAGTAGCACTGTAGCAGACAACTGAGTTAGTCAGAAATATTGTAGGCAGTGAGATAAAATTGGGCCCTCAATAGAGCCAGTGCTGACACCTGGAAACTGCAGGGGAGACAGACACCTCCTGCTGTGGGCCAGGCCTCAAGACAAAGGATCAAACAAATGAATCCACATCCTAAAGACTGATTTTCTAATTAGTTCCCTCTCACCCTGGAGCCACTATCCCATCCTTCTAGGGGAAAGGTCACAACTCCAAGAATGCCCGCTTGCTACGTGACTTGCTTTCCCATTCGTCCCTAGTGTAATCAATTTTACCTAAACTATTGATCTTATTAGCTAACTACAATTATGTCACACCTTATGCCCCTCTGCTTTGTGAGTTCCCAGTCTTCCCCCACTTTAAACCCATGGTTTTACTCTATAAAAGTCCCTGGAAAAGACAGAGTCCTGGGAAACCCGCTCAGGACCCCCTTCTGTCTCTCTCCAAACAGAAGCTTTCTCTCAGTAAATATATTCTACTCTTCACCTCTGTTGTTCCTAAAATTCATTCTTCGATTTTAGAGAACACGAACTCGCGGACATAGTAGGTCGGGAGTTTCATTCTCCTATATCAGCACTATCAGTCAACTTGATCTTATTGATGTTTATATAACATTCCACTCAATAATAACTAAATACACCTTTTTATAAGAGAATATAGAGAATTCACCAAGATTTACCACATTCTGGGCCACAAGCCTAATCAATTTCTAAGGATCTAAGTCATTCAAGGTCTGTTCTCTATCACAGTAGAATTAAATTAGAAATTTACTTTAGAAAGATATCTAGTGTATTAGTCATTTTCCTTTTCCAAGTATTTTGGGACAAAATACTTGACACTGGAAACTTAAAGAAGGAGATGTATGTCTCACAGTTTTAAATGATTCAGTCTATGGTTGATTGGCTGCAAGACAGAAACAGAGGAAAGCTACTCAATCCAAGGTAACCAAGAAGCAGAGAGAGAAAAAAGGGAGGTTCTGGGGACCAGAATACACCCTTCTAGGTCATGCCCCTGTGACCTACCTCCTAAGGGCACATTCAGTTCTGAACTCATCAATGAATGAGTCCATACCAAAAGCCCCACTTCTGAACACATCACATTTAGGGAGTGCACTTTAGATTTAAACTGTGACATCCAGAAAGTCCCCAAAATGTCTGGAAACTGAATCTTATATGTACTTCCAAATATCTTCTGGCCAAATAAGAAATTGAAAGGGAAATTATGAAGTATTTTTATCTGAATGAGAATGAAAACACAACATATGTGAAAGTGTGGAATGCTATTAAACAGTGCAAAAGAGGAACTCACAGCAAGCACAAATCGAATATACTAGAAAAGAAACATCAAGTAAGTGAGCTCATCTTCCACTTTTAAGAAGCTAGTAAAAGAGAAAATTAAAACCTAAATAAGCTTTAGAAAAAGAAAGCAACAAATATTGATGTAGAAATTAATAAAGTAGAAAATAAAAGAAATAATAATAAATTTGATGACACCAGAAACTGGTTCTGTGAGGTCATTAAAATTAATGATCCTCTAGCCAGGCTGAAAAGAGAGAAGATACACATTACCCACATCAGGAATTCGTGAAGTGATATCCTTCAACAGCTTTATTGTAAACCCAAATATCAAGTTCAGTCATCCAAGTATTGTAATCCTCTTTCTAGTTTTCCTCACAATCCAAAAAGTTATATTTGCAATCCCATTGAGACGTCATTGGAATCCCAGCAAGTTTTTTCCAATCTACCACCACCAGAGCAACCCACAGCAAGAGTAAAAACACCAAGACACATTCCAAGTTAAGAGCAGCCAAGGGGTCCTAAATCCAATCCCCATGAGGACATGCGGACAAGGTCTTGATCCTAGGCCTCTCCCAGGAAGGGGGGGGTGGCTCAGGGATGAGTGACAGTGAGGAGGGTGAGAATTACGTGAGTAACTTGAGCTGGCTGGCCAGGTGCAAGATTGGCATCTCTCTAAATTGCAGAGATAAAGATATGTAGAAGGGTCAATTTACATAATCCAATTAAGGTAGCAGTGGAATTGTTTTGGGGGGCTATGGCTTCAGTTTCTGATACAGGAACCCTTGTGCCCTGGGGAGTCAGCTTCTTTATCTTGAGGTTCTACCCAGTTGACATTCCCGGAGCTATTGGCTCTAACATCTCATGGGCTCATATCCTGTACTTATTTGTATTGTACGGAGAACACTATGTGAGGAAACAGAACTGTCTGTTGGTTTAGCACCTCAGCTAGCCTTATTTGCAATGCTTAGAGCCAATTGAAGAGACAAGGAAATACCTAGCCAGCTTTTTACACATCAGTATTAGGAAATGAGTCTCCAAATAATCAAAGTCACAGTAATTGTTTTGGATTCAAAGGGAGACACTGGAGTTGTCTCCCACAAGCTTTTACAAATATTAAAAGAATAGTAGCACAATCTTGTGAATAATTTTATGTCAGAAAATGTGAAAACTTGGATGAAATAGACTAATTTATGAAAACCAGAAATTACCACACTCAATCAAAAAGAAGCAGACAAACTGAGCAGCCCTTTATCTACTTTGGCATTTGAAACTGCAATGAAAAACCTTCTCAAATAGAAAACCCTCAGGCCCAGGTGGCTTCACTAGTGAATTTCACAAAACATTAAAGGAAGAAATCATGCAAATCCTACATAAACTCTCCTCAAAAATGGACAAGAAAGTAATATTTCCCAACTCATTGTGTGAGGCCAGCATTACACTGATACCAAAACCAGAGACATTTATGGGGAAACAAAACCAAACACCAATATCTCTCATGAATTAACAGATACAAAAATTTTAAACAAAGATTTAGCAAGTAGAATCCAATAATGTATTTAAAAAGAAAACACACCATGATCAAGTGAGGCTTATCCTAGGGCTGCAGGGTTAATTTAACATTTGAAAATCCCTCAGTGTAACTCACCACACTAACAAACTATCAAGGGGAAAATGGACGATCATCTCAATGGAGAGAGAAAAAGCACCTGATAGAATTTAATAACCATTGCTGACAAACAGTCTCAAGAAACTAGGAAAAGGTGAAAATTTCTTCAGTGGAATTTTTTAACCCCCCCCCCCACAAAAAAACCTTACCACTATCATTACCTTCATGGCAGAAGAGTGAGGGTCCCAAGGCAGAAACAGGACGAGGATGTCCCCTCTCACCTAATCCTAATCAATGCTTTACTGAAGGGTCTAGCCAGGAAAACCCATCAAGAAAAAAGCGATGAAAAGTGTCTAGTTTGGACAGGAAGAGTGCAGCTGACTTTATTTTCAGGCTACATGGTCCCTCAGGTAGAAAACCTGATAGAATGTACAAAAAGCTACTAGCACTAGTAAGTCATAACAGGCAGGGTAAGAAGTTATAATATCTATATCTATATCTATATCTATATCTATATCTATATCTATATCTATAGATATATATATACCTGTTAGATTTTTATGTATTAGCAAGGAGTGATCAGACACTGAAATTTGTAAGACAGTGCCATTTACAATAGCATCAAGAAATATCAAATATCAATCAAAATTAACTATATGTTAGACCATAAATCAAGCCTGGGTGACTGAAAAATTTAAATCATTCAGAGGATGTTGTACAAATAAAAAAATGAGATAATTAATGTTCAACATCTTAGGAAGCAAATACTGCTACTTGACTCAAGAAATAATAATGAACATATTTTTAATAATAAACATTTTTAACCAAGTGACTAACTAAAGTCATAACTAAAGCTGTGAGATGTAACCAAAACCATACCGAAGGGAAATTTATAACCTGAAATACATAAATTAGAAATAAAGAAAACCTAAAAACCAATAATCTAAGCTGTCATCTCCATATGATAAAAAGGAAAAAAGTAATACACCATAGTGCATAGTGCCACATGCCTATAATCTCTGCACTCAGGAGGCTGAGGCAGGAGGATCTCGTGAGACTGAGGCCAGCCTGGGCTATACAGTGTGTTCAAGGTCAGTTTAATATACACAGCAAGACCCTGTCTCAAAAAAAAGTCAGACCTAAAGAAAGTAGAAGAATATGATAAAGAGCAAAAATTTATGAATCGAAAACAGAATTTTAAAATCCAACAGTTGGTTTTCTTAAACGATTAATAAATGTGATTAAAATTCTTTTCTAAAAAAAAGAAATCGTGGATTATTGATATCAGGGATAAATTTAAAAGGCAACATTGCTACCATTTCTTCAAAAAATATAAAATAATAAAGCTATGTTTTGAACATTATTCCAATAACTTTGACAATGCAGATGAAATGGCTAGATATCTCAAAAAAGCAATGTAACAAAAATATTTACCCAAGAAGAGTGGCACATGCCTGTAACCCAGGCACACAGGAGGCTGAGGCAGAGGACTGCCATGCGTTTAGGGTCAGCGTGGGCTACATAGTGAGTTCAAGGCCAACCTGAATTACAGAGCGCGACCCTGTCTCCAATCCCCTCCCCAAAAGAGAGAAAAAATGAAAACTGGAATATTCTGACATCCATTAAAGAAACTGACTCTCTTCCTCCAGCTCCCTGTTGGGATCCCTGGTTTTCCGCTCTGTACGTTCAAAATATAGGAGTCAGTTAAAAGTGGCTCCCTCCTTCCTGAGATCTTTCCTTCGGCATTTCTGAATGCCACCTAGGACTCGGTGAGGCACGCCCTAGGTGGGGCTCCCCAGTGCTGTGCACGACGGTGAGCTCGGCTTCATGAAGAAGTATGACTGCCACCCTTGTTTGTTTTCTAGTGCCTTCCAAACACCTGGGTTTCTCATTTGTTTTGGCCAGTTACGTAACTTTTTGGAAAACAATTTCAAACATCTAAGGTTGCGAGAACACCACACAGAACTCCTCTTTAGATTTTACAAACTCATCAACTGTTTCCCATATTTCCTTTCTCTTCTTTTTTTTTATTTTAAAGGGGGTAAAATTAAACACAACAAAACAGAACAGAACGAGACTTAAGAAAGCATGAATTTCAAAGCTAGACAACCAGAGATCTTCACTATCTATCATATTGTCTCTTGTTTTCTTCCAAATAGTTGTCCATATCTTCGCATACAGAGAATTCATACAAAACAACATAGTCAACCTCTCAAAAGATGTCCAGATCACTGGCTCCCACTTGCTAAATGGGGGTGGGGTGGGGGATGTACAAGCTCATAGCCACTCACCAGGGAGTTGCTTCCAAAATTTATCCTTTAGCAAGCTGTTTCTTTCTGATGAATTGACCGTTACATTTCCAAAGTTCTGAAATGGCCAACAGACCACAGAAAGAATTCTCTTTAGGCTCCTGTTTGAAACCAGCAGCTATAGCGATCTGCTGGCCTTGCTTCAGGGCCAATTCTTTCTCTTCTTGAAAACAGACAGATAACACAGATATGTGTCTGTGCACATACATGTAGACTTTAGATTTTAGACTTACAAAAATTGAGAACATAGCATAGAGTTCACTTATACTCTATATCCAATTTCCCCTAACCTATCAATGTGGTACATCTATTGTGATTAATAAACCAATATTAATAATTAACTAAAATCCATACTTTTCTGCAGATTTCCTAACTTTAACCTGATATCCTTTTCTGTTCAGGGTCCCATCCAGGGTAATCGTGTTACGTACATTATTGTGTCTCCTTCCACTGCTCTTAACTACGTCAGTTTGTCTTATCTGTGGCTTATTGGCTGGGTATTTGCAGGACTTCTCTTGATGGAGATTTGGCTCCTCTGTGGCTGGGATCATGTGTTTTGGTGAGAAAGTCCACAGAGGTGAAGCGCCATTGACATCATGTCTAGGTGTCTGCTATCAACAAGACTTAACATGCATGGTTGGTTTTCTTCTTGCTCCTCTGGCTGGGTTAATGTTTGTGAAGCTTCGCCGCTGGAGGATTCTTTGTCTCCTCCTTTCTATACTGTGCTGTGTGGAATGCAGGCACTTTCTCCCCACCGCCACTGAAAGCAGATATCTACAAAAACTGTATGAAATTCTTCTATGTGGGAGATTGGTCTCTTCTGCTTGGGCTTTTTAATATGTGATTCAGAGTTTGTAACTGTTATCAGTCAAAGGATTATCTGGGAACCCTTGGCTGATATTGTAAACTCTGAAGTGGATCTTCACGTGTCTAACATCTGTTGAACCCTTATTTGGTACTTTGTGCTGTGCTAAATATCTTTCACATATCTTATTTAATTTTATCCCTGCACTAACCCTATGCAGTGAGTGCTACTACTCCCACTTTGTGCATAAAGAAACTGAGACTCAGAGAGTCACTCTAACTCGTGAGCCCCATGGCATTCCTATGTGTGCACCTTGCCCTAAAAATTGAAATGAATCCCCTTTGTCTACCTAGTCTTGTGTCAGTAGGTGGACTTTGCCGTACTCCTCTTCTTCACACGTTTCTTAGTTTATGTCTCGGGTACCCATCCTTCCTTTCCTGGTTATATAGTAACTAGGTGCTCAGCTCTCTCTACAGCCCACACCAGAATCCAGGCCTGGGGTTTTCCGTGGTGCCTGCAGCTCAGGTACAAATTGTATGACCCTGGCTTCCATAACTGCCCCAGAGCACAAAGGAGGTACAGTCTAGTGCCTCCACACCAAACACAGTGCTCTTATCGGCTAAGGGCAAAAATAATACCTCACACCTATGAGGATATGATACATCTAGAAGCCTGTTTCACACTCTGAGGAAAATCCCCCACCTAGATGTTAAAGGTGAGAGAACAAGGAGTGAGTTGAAGACTCAGAAGTAACTATGGTTGGAAAAGAAAAACAACCCTGACCTCTGAACTGTTAACTTGTCTAACCCCACAGCAGCACTGACGGAGAGGCCACTGCTATGGAAGGCTTGGCCAATATTAGTGTTCAACCATTCCATGTTCAAGGTTTTGCCCCTCCTGACCACCACTGCTGAGCTTCTTGCTGGGCAGAGAGGGGAATTATACCCTCACTTTCTGTGAACATTGAGACTTAGAGAGGTAATGATTTACCAAACAGTTCAGTAAGGCAGCATCCTATCTGAAGCCACCTTCAGCATTTTTTTTTTTTTTACATAGGATGGCTTGATGAGAAAAACCTAGAGCCATTCTCCTTTCAGACATAAAAATGATAGTGGCCGGTAAACAAAGATGTAGATGAAAATCGTTGGTCAAAGTAGCAGTTCCCAGACTTGGAGCATCAAGAACATTAGAATGGCCAGTTGGTTAAGGAAGGTTCTTCAAAGACAATGTGAATATTCTGCAGAAGGAGGGAAGAGAAGGCCAGCTGTGTCCATGCTCCAAGGACACGTGTCTCTTCTGTTCGACTCCTATCTCCTAGAGTGATGTCCCATTCACAGTCCCCCGGCCTGATGGCATGTGTCCCAGGAGCCCATCTGGTCAAGCCCTGCAGGCCACATGCAGGTTGGCATTCAGGGCAGGGAAGGACCTACCTCAGCACCCTGCTGCTACCAAGACACACATGTCTCTGAGGCTTGCCAGCACCTTGCCTACTGTCTAGCGCACAGTAGACAAGCTCAGTAAAACGTCTAGTCTGGAGTCTGGTAAACAGCTGAGGCATTAAAAGGTAAAGTCATTCTCCCCAACAGAAGTAGCAGAAGAGAGCTCCAGTGGTGCAATTGGATAGTACAGTATTTACCCAGCAGTAGCAGAAGTGAGATTCAGCCTAAGTTGGCAGATTATTCAGACAATTAAAGGCATTGTGTTTTTCCCTCCCCCACTGTCCCTTGTCTCAAGAACCAGAATACTGGCCTTTGCTTATCCTCTTCCCTGTAACTCCCAACACCACATCAGTCACACGTGAAGCTCTGAAGAAATTTCTGCTGACCAAAGTTGGCCCCAGCACTGAACCAGGGGGGTTTCCTTGCTAAACTACCTGCTGCAGGGGACAGGAAATTGAGGGATAGGCCCAAATGAGGGATGGGGAAGACACAGAGTTATGATCAAGTGCGGGAGAAAGGTGAGCATGCCATGCTCATCCCCATATAGTGCCTGACACTCTGCTTCTACTGGGGCCACCTCAAATCCTGCACAACTGCCACTGCCAGTCCTGCTCCAGTTTGGCCACCAGTCTCTTCTGCCTGCAACCTTTTCCCCTCCCTCTTTACCTGGTGACCCCAACCCATTGTCAAAAGTCAGGTCAAAAGTACCTCCTGGTGGAAGCTAGCCTGGGCCTTTTTCCCCACGGAAAGCCCTGATTACAGGCTCTCCTATGTCCTACCACAGTGCCATTTTGCATCCATAAGCTCCATAAGGGCCCTAATCTCCTTCCAGAGCATTCCCAATGTCTTGGCAGTGCTCGGTATTGAGTTAATGCTCAATAAATGCTGAATAAAAAGAGTAATCAAGACATGCCATGTATGGGTACAAATTCCCTATATTGAGTGGGATCATTAGGTATACCTAAATTGCAACAATAAACTTCATTAAATAAAAAAAAATTGAGTAAATGCATGCCTAAATAAATATGGAAATGTCCATTGAAATTTGACCAACTTCAATAGTAGGACCAGGACTGGGGATTTAGCTCAGCAGCATAAGCACCTGCCTTGCAAGCACGAAGTCGTGAGTTCGATCCCTGGTACCGATAAAAACAAAACAAAAAAATAGTAGGACAAGAGTACCCTGCATCCTAAATACTCACATCCAAATTCTCTGAATCTGTGAATATTACCTTCTGTAAAAACAGGGTCTTCGCAGTTGTGATTAAATTTAGAATCTTGAGATGGGACAATTGTTCCCCCATCATTACGGGTGAGCCCAGAATGCAATCACATTTAAGCTCTTAGAAAATGGATGTTACAAGAGGGAGATTTTATACAGAGAGAGAGAGAGAGAGAGAGAGAGAGAGAGAGAGAGAGAGAGAGAGAGAGATGAAGAATCTGCAAGACACCAGAAGCTAGGAAAGGATTGTCCTGTAGGGGTTCCAGAGGGAGTGTGGCCTGCCAGTACCTTGCTTTCGGCCTAGGGAAGCTGATTTCAGCCTTGCAGCCTCCCTACCTGTGAGAGACCACCCAGTTTGTGGCCTTCCGTCACAGCAGCCACAAGAAACAAATTCACCGTGACTTATCTCCTCCCTAAACCTCAACCTGCCTCTCCCCAATGTCCATGATCTGATCAGACACCTCAGCTATGGAGGAGAAGAAAGCATCTGAAATGGAAAAATGAAAGAGGGAAATAAAGGAGAAAAGGAGAAGAGGGTAAAGAGCTGGGCTATGAGCTCCTAGTGAGAAAGAGTGGAATTTATTGAGATGATGAGGTGAGAACCCAAACTGAAGCAAGAAGCCCAATGTTCATGCTTCCCTCACCTTGCCAATGAATATTCTCCAGGGGAACTGGGGGAGATTGAGAGTTTTCAATTCTTCTGTCTGTCTTTCTATCTGCGAGCCACTAGCCATTATCCCCTTGCAGGAACTGACCTATAGCCAGGTGAGCCTCATTCACTGGACTCCAGTCCTACCCTGGACTTGCTACCTGCAATGTGCCAGGCATGCAACCACTCCAGGCCTTTGTACTTGCTGTGGTTCTGTCAGAATGGTCTCCACCTGGAGGTCTGCATGCCTCATTCCTCCCTCCTTCATATCCTTGCTCAAATATCACTTAGACTTACTTTTCTACCCTATTTAATTACAGCACCTCCTTCTTACTCCCTGTCCCCCTTCCCTACTTTACTGTCTTCTGCAGCACTTATCAGCATCTGACATGCTATGTGTTTATCTCATCATTACTGATGTCCGTCCCAGCCAACCACAATTAACACTCCATTTGGCAGATGTTTTGTCTGTTTTGTCTTCCTAGAATGAAGCCTGGAACGTGGTAGATAAATAATGACTGGTAAAGAAGAACAGTTCTTGATTGGGGATCTTTCTCCGGTTAGAATGGGGGTACTGGTAGGAGCCCTGGGGAGCAGGATGATAAAGTCTCTGTTTCAGAAGCTGTCAGCCCAGCCAGATGCAAACCCTGCCAGGCCCTTTCTTATGGCTTGTCATTTTCACACCCACAGGACCCTCGCTGCCTTGGGGTCTGAGCTTCTTCTAGCAAGAAAGAAGCACCGCAACACCTGTCTGCAGGCCCCAGAGCCGGTTCTTTCCCTGTCTGCCTGCCAACTGGCTCACAGCTGCCACTACTTTTTATCTGTGGAAGATGTAGATGAAAGCTGAGAGGAGGTGGGATCACAGTGGAGTGGAATCAGACAGGCCTAGGCTTAAAAACCACTGCTCATCTGGGCAAAGAAGTACACATCTGTTATCCTACCTGGTTGGGAGACTGAAGCAGGAGAATCACAAGTACCAGCCCAGTCTGGGTAACTTTGTGAGACTCTGTTTCAAAATTTAAAAAAATAAATACATGAATGGGTTGGGAACATAACGTAGTCCAACATTCCTTGGGCCCAATCCCTGGTACCTGACAGACAAACAAACAAAAAAACCCAAAACCATCACATCATTAACTGAGTAACCTTGGGAAAATCCTATGACCTCTGAAACTCGGTTTCCTCTACTGTAAAATGAACAAAGAAGACTTCATAGGAGATGAGCTAGAATAATAACAGCAAATTACCTAGCATGACAGTACATGTCAGATTTCCCTTCTCCCACTCTTCAAACTAAATACCCTGAGGGGTAAATGTATGCTTTATATTGTTACACCCAGGTACCTAACCTGTATTACATAACCTGATGTTTGCTGATATGAGATGTTGACCCATGAGAGAGAAGGGCCACCAGGACTATGTAGCCACGGTGGACTTTGTTATCAAATTGGGACCTCAGAAGAGCTGCACTGCTGACCTATACCTCAATACATGAAGACTAGATTTGGCCTGAGAAGCATTAAGTGTGAGGGAAGGGAAGAGAATCTCAAGTACAGGAACATGGTATACAGCAAGAGCCTGGGAAGAAGCATCTAATTCAGTGGATATTCGAGGAGAATGTCCCAGAACCAAAGGCTGGGCAAGCACCCAGTAATCACATGGAAAACCTTTGACAACTTATAAAAGTGGCACAAGTGGTGACTCTTAAGAATTTCATTAATCCCAGAGCATTTATTGACTTCACCTCTCCAAAATGAGCTTTAGAATTTCTCCAATTTATAACATTAAACAGGAGTCACCTGTTTTATAGCTGCCAAAATGGCTATAAAAATTCTATATATTTGTGAATATTTGTTTACTTGATCAAAGAAGCTTTGAGTTTTGAAATCACCAAGCAACACTGTTAAAGTTTTAAAAAGTATAAAAATGACCTAATTATATGCAAGAACTTTAAAGATGTGCAAAAGAAATACTGATTTTTCTTGCATGGATCCTGGTAGTTTTCCCCTTGAACTCCTTTGGCATGCTGAGAAAAGACAGAATGGCAGATGCGTGCAGACAGAAAGGGGGTTGCCTACTGGCCAGCCAAGATACTAGTGGGGTTACCCCTCAGTCAGAGTCACCCAGATGTTGGCTTGTTTAAAAGACTTTGGGAAAGGGTGAGAAGAACGTTAGCTGACTTGTTCCTATGTCCCCAAAGGTCAGATCGCCACAGAATGAATCTGGGGGTGAGGTGTGAACCTGCCATTGTCTTGAGACAGCTCCTCCTCTCTGGCTTTCATTTTCTTATAAATGATAGGACTGTAAGCTTCACCCTAGAACTGGGTGCTTCCCTCTTCCCTCTTCCCTGTCCTCCTCCCACGCGCCCTTGGGTTGGACACACACATATACTCCCCATGCACCATCCCTGGCTAACCTCAGTTACTGTTTCTTGTATCTGTCATTAATTTTGTGAAAAACAAAATATAGTACTATTTGAGAAGTGTCCTGGAGCAGTGCAAGAGGGTAGATGAGTTGGCCTTCCAAAGAGGACTCCAGGATTCTGTGAGGGTAATAAGGCCTCGAGGGCCTGGAGGACAGGGAGAAGTTTCCAGATGTGAGCTCCTGGAGAGAAGTGTGGTCCAGAGTAAACGGAGGGGAGACACAATGCATGGGGAAAATGGCAATAATAGTATAAATTCCTTACATGTATACAACAATTGCTGTATAAACTGGGCCTACTCATATTATATTAAAGTTACTTATTGCCGGTTACCTATCTAAATCCCCTAAAACAATGAGCCTGGTAAGGCCAGGATCTGACTCATTTTTGAATCCCTTGTGCCTAGAAAGGGTTCTTATTTTCTCACATTAATCCTCTCAACAACCCAGTTTACAGCTAAGAAATCTGAGACGCTGGAAGTTTGTGTCTTGCCCAATGTTACAAATGACAACAGAGAGACACAGGTCTTGAACCACCGTCTTGGCTCTTCCTGCTGAGTATTCCTGCTGCTATCAGAAATGGGGGAGAACATAGACCTTTAAAGCCTTCAAGCTGGGCAGCTGTAAGTAATTTCTGCATTGCAGAGTAATGACTGGGATCTGTTTTTAGGAGAGAGCACCCCAACACACACACACACAGAGCTCTGGGTGGAGCTGTATCAGCAGGTCCAGATAAGCAAGTATATGCCCTTACACTGAAGAAGTCCTGGGTATTTATACTGGATCTAATGCAGTACCTCAGACTGAAGTGTTGCAGGATTAGCTCAGTACTATCAACTGTCATGAGCCACTAAGAGATGGGCTAGGACTCTGCCAGAATTACTCTGGGAGTAAAAACCCAACAACAGATGGACTTCCTGTATTTGCAGGATGAGTGTTCAGACTGTTGTTATTTTAGAAGTAAGGGGAAATAACACCCTTAAAAACTGGAGAAGTCAAGGCTGCCACAGAGGGAAGACACACTTGTCAAAATGACCCATGATATTTCTATTTATGTTCTGCCCTTAACCTCTTGCATCCCAAGTTCACAAAGCAATGATAGCAGACTAGATGTGGAGAGCCCAACAGAAAACAGAGCCAGAGAGGGACCAGCATTGACCCGCAGTGAGTGCTGGGAATAAGACCCTCCCTTGGGAAAGGGGCGACCAACTGGACAACATGTTGGAGTCTGGCAGGACAGGCTGAACTGGGAATGGCAGTGACTTCAGTTGATTGCTCTGCTCCCGGAGTAGATTGGTGGGGTCTGCTTAGCCTGGGTCACACCCCTGACCGGGACCCAATAAGTCATCCCAAACCGATTCCCTACACGCAGCATGTACTGATGTAGTGAAGGCCCACAAAGGTTGACTGGCCTGGAGGGGAGGGGCCAGTATACACTGCCCCTGCCTGTACCTCAGTGGCTGACAGCGGACTGGAGAGGGCAGAAATCCCTAGCCAGCGAAAGGGGCTGGGAATTCCCCTGTACACTTGTATGGAAGGAACCAAAAACATGACAAGAAAAAGAAATAAGAAAAAGCCTCCAGCCCCCAACTCCGAGAATATTGATCCAGGAGAGGTAAATACAAAAGAGATCAAGGGCAGCAAAACATGCAACATCAGACACGGCATCAGCAGACCTAAAGAGATATCATCAGGACCTCGTAGATGAGCTCAAAACTGAAATATTAATTCAAGTTAAGCAAAATATAAGTAGATTAATAAAAGAAATGCTAAGCACCTCTCAAGAAGACACAGATGGAAGAATGGAGGAACACAAAAGAAGGAGAGAAACGTTCAATGAAAAATATAAAGAAAACCTAGAATACATGAAACAGATTCAAAGAGATTACCAGGAAACTAAAAACTCCATTGAAAGTTGGCAAAACTGCTTGAAAGAAACTAAGGATAGACTATCAAAACTTGAAGACAGGTTGCAATGTGTGATTATGAAAGGAAAGATCTTTTTAAAATAACAAGGAAACAGGCAGTAACAATACAAAGGCTAGAAGATGACAGGAGGATCTATAACTTAAGAATAAAACATGTGAATGAAGAAGCAGGAGTCAAAACAAAGGAATTACAAAGGCTATTCACAGAAATAATTAAGGGAAACTTCCCAAGCATAACAAAAGGAAATGATATGCAGATGTGTGAAGCATACAGAACTCCAGCCACTTACAACCAAAACAGAGCTACACCCAGACACATAATAATCAAGATCCCAGAAATTCAATATAAGAACAGAATTTTAAAAGCTGTCAGAGAAAAGAAACAGATCACCTGGAAAACCCATCAAAATCATGGCAGACTTCTCAACACAGACCATCAAATCAAGAAGAGCTTGGAACGAAGTAATAGAAGCCCTGAAAGAAAATAACCTCCAGCCCAGATTGATGTACCCTTCAAAACTGTCTCTAGAAATTAATGGAGAAACAAGATGCTTCCATGACAGAGAGGAACTGGGGGAATTCGGGACCACCAATTCAACCCTACAAAAATGCTGAAGGACATTCTAGAGAGAGAAAAAAAATACCAGTGGCAGAGAGGCCTCAATGAATGGGGCAGACAATGGAATGAAAGAGGAAAATAGACAACCAGTGGCAGAAAAATAGAATAGCAGAAATGAGGCAGAGAAGGTTGGCTGTAATCTCTAACATAGATGGCCTTGATATACTAACAAAAAGAAACACAGGCAGAGTAGATCAGGAGATAGGGTCCATCGAGATGCTCTGTATTGGAAACATAATTAACCTGAAAGAGAGTTTATGGACAAAAAGTCAAATATGAGAAAACAATGCTCTATGTGACAGGGCACCAGAGAGAAATAGGGGCAACTCGACCAGCACCTGCAAATAGAATGAAAGGACATGATACTTTTGTGAAGTAGAGAACTACTCAGCTATAATGAAAGAAAACCTTGAGGCTTTTATAGGTAAAGGAATACAACTTGAGATCAAGCCCAGGAGTCAGAAGGTTCAGAACCAGTTAGGGTAAATAGCAGGTTTCTCCCCCCAATCTAAAAACTGAGGGAGTAGTAGGACCCAAAATGTGCAGTGCACCCTGTAGGAGTGAAAGAGGAGGAACTGTCTAAAAAACGAAGGCAGAGGATACTGTTAATAGTGTAACAGGATTTAAAATCTACATTATTCCCACCACTCTGTTTAGATGGATTTTATTCTGTTCCAGTTTGTCTACTTGCACTAGATTTGAGGACACTGACAGCTATCCCAAAAATAGCAGGATATGTTATGGCAATCATCCTTAATTTCCTATTAACTTAATCTGAAGCCCTGTATAACTTACACTGTCTTATTATGACTGATCTTATTTGAATCTGGTTTGTTAGATTGCTGTTTTGTATTGACTGATTTTATTCAAATCTGTTATGATAGTATCAAGTCTAAGAGTATAGGCAACTATACTGAAGATGACAAGATTCACTAGGATATCCACTATGGTTTGATTATTACCCACTTTTGAAGTCTTATAATGTTTCCAATGTTTTGTTTTTATTAACATTGTTATATACTGCTGAGATATCATAGTAACCATTGTAGATCACCTGTATTGCGGTTTTATATGACTTTTTTGTTTCATGTTTTTCTAGTAATTTGTTTTGTCTTGCTTTATTTTGTTTTTTTCTTCTAATACAGAAAGAATAGATATACATGTAGCGACTCATGCATGCATAGAACTTATAGACAGTTTATGAGAACCAATTATATAATGCATGATGAAATGAACAACTACTTTGAAGGACAACAGACACTACAGTACCCAGTGCTGATTCCTAAGCATCATGATATGAAATCTAGCAATACTATCATTCTTTGTTCAGAGTGATTGTAGCGTGTTTTGTTTTGTTTAAGTTCAACATACATGAAGGTATGGACAGTTATTTTGAAGAGAATGAGAGACACTATGACAGCCATTATTGGCTTCCCTATTGTCTGGTCTTGAAGACCTAAGATGCCTTCCTCATCTTGTTCAGATCATCTCCATACTATGTTGTTTCATGTGAATTCTCTGTATGTGAAGATATGGACAACTATTTGGAAGGAATCAAGAGACAATATGATAGATAGTGAAGATCTCTGATTGTATTGCTTTGAAATTTATGTCTTTAACATTGCTTTCTTGTGTTCTGTTTTGTTGTGTTGTGTTTAATTTTACCCTCTTTAAAATAAAAAAAATTAACAAAATTAAGCATTAAATTTTTAATAGTTTATAAAAAGCATCAGAATTTTCAACATTAACTGTTTTTTGGTTTACAAAGTCTAAAAAATAACAACAGAAATAAATTTTTACATGAACTACAATGAAAATACCAACAGAACTCTAGAATGAAAATAATCTTTGCTTCACGTCACACCCACAGCAGTCATCACACATACTAATTGTACATACTGTACACACACACATCACTTGCACTGACAGCATATGTGCTTAGCTTTCCTGTCTTTTTCATAGGACATACTTGACATTTCACTGGTCTTCCTGCTTTTCCAAGAGCTTCCGACTATATTGTATAATGTGTTTAGCAGGAAAATAAGATATCAATACAATAAAATATCAAATAGGTAGTGAGTGCTTAGAATAGACAACAACATTTTCACATCAGCTGTATTCTTGCTCACAAAACCTAAAAGATAACATCAGAAATAAATATCTATGTGAAACAAAAGTCTACCACAAAAATTAGTTTTGTTTCAACTGTCACACCCCAGGCAGCCTTCACACATGAAAATTGCATGTTCCATGCACTAGTGTGGCTCACACTGATAGCACGTGTGTTTTGCTTTTCTGTACTGTTTTTAGGGCACAAATGACATCCTTTTTGTCTTCCTACAGCTGTTTTAGGTCTTTATGATGTTGTGCCTGCCTGTTCACTTGTGAGTTCACCATTATGCTCCACAAATTTTTTGGGTAGTTCCCTGGGAAGAAACGCTTTGTTCTTCCTCCATTGTAAATGATCTCTTATGAATTCCAGCACCAATCCTCTAAGAAAATTTCTCTAAGATATTTTGCACTTGTTATTTTCTTTGTAAACTATCAAACTATTCATGCCATGTATGTTTAGGATCAAGTAAAACAGCCATTAGCCAATGCTTTGCGTTTCAAATGACACCACAGTTGCTGAATAACTCACCACCAACAACTACTTCACCTTTGGTTTTTTTTTGTAAAAAGTTACCATCTCACACTTCAGTTTGGTGGAGGCTTTGCTGTCAATTTTTCCATCATGGTGCAGTATTGACATCAGCAGCACCAGTTTGTTTTTCTTTGCCAATGTTATATTTTTCTGAAATTTAAAGATTGTACCATAGAATTCTGTTTTGAAATTGCAACGTGTGCTTGGGAATTTCTGCTTTGTTCTTGCATACACTTCTTACACCGGTCAACTTGCACTCTGTTAGCAAATATAACAACAATTGGAAACCAGTAAGCCAATTATCCAATGTCACATTCTGATTAGTTTGGAAGATGGGAACACCAAGTCTGTTCTCAACATCATTTGATTCATTACTATAATATAAAGACCTGGTGGTTGAATTCCAGGATAAATTTCTAAATTGAAAGAATATGTCTTTGCATCTATACCATATTTGGAAGACTCTTTGGCATATACTGCCTAAAACTACAGCAACAAGGTTTTTCATGTGCCATTGTTCCAAGTTGGGTTACTTCTACAAGAAAAATCAAAAAAGAACTTTGTTTAAAAAACAAATCCTAAATGCAAAAAATCCAACAATGAGTGTTTAATGGACAAAACTCACTTGTTGCTTCTTTTGAGCTCCTATACATACCTTGCATTCTTCTGCCAAGTGAATGAATACACAGACTGCTTCCTGTTCTGCCCATGCATAGCTACTGTGAGCCACATCTGGATGCCATTATGGAAAATTAGACATTTGCAGAACAGAAGAATAGCATGGGTGCACCTCCACCCACTATACTCAGGATACGTATGCAAAAATGCTACATGGACCATTATGTGGTTATAAATTTCAACTTGACACTTGTACACACCTTGCCATTCAGCATACCAAGTGGGTGAACACAAAGATTGCTTTGTCTCCCGCAGGCATAGCTACTGAGACACACAGCCAGCTACCATTATGCTGAAGTACATAATTCCATTGGAAACGTATGGAATGGGTACTGGTAACCCACAATAATGCCTCAAGGATAGTGTGAGCCACTGTCCAGAGAAGAGAGGAACTTTGAAAGGGGTCTTTCACTTTTAAGCTCTTTAATTCCCAGCCAGGGGAATCAGACAGATAGTGAAGAGATGTGGACATCAATTGGGTTCTGCAGACAACAATCAGCGGCTTCTTCTAGGGCTGGGACCAGGCCGAGCAGCCCCAGTCTACCTTTTGGAAGGCGCTAAATTTTGCATCTGAAATTCGCCTCCGCCCAAGGACTATTAAGTTTCCTTGAAAAGCTTCCTTCTTTTTCTTTCTCAGGGTCAGTTCCCTCTGGGTGTCTCTCTTTGCTATGTGTGGCCCTGACATGGTGATCACAAGGCCTGGAACTTCCCTAATCACTAGTCCAAGGACAGAAAACTGCAAATTGTGCTTGTTATCACACAGGCATGATTTCCTACCCTCTTGGATGCCTACTCTACCCTGCTTCCATTTTAGAAGCAGTCTCCAAAACACCCAGATGAAGGGAAGTGAAAATGAGATATTGGAATTCTCTATAGCTCCAAATATGCCCAAAGAATTTTCCAGGGTGGCCGTGGGAGCAAGATGTCCACCCAGTTCTGGGTGTAGATTTCCTGGGCTCATTGCACCCCTCTGTCCTCCACAGCACTCTGCCCTGATCTGTCCCTACACCTCCCAGCCCTACTCTCTCATTGTCTCTCTATTCGTGAAACATTTGTTTCATCAAGAACTCTTCCAAGACTGGAACAGGCTGGGTTACCAACGCGGTAGAAAATGAGCTATGGAATGACACAGAGCCAGTATAAGCTCAGCCACTTACTGAAGAGGGCAAGTGACTTGGTCTCTGACTTCACTTGTCCATCTACAAAACATTGATAATGATGTACACCCATCAAAAAGGTATAAGGATTAAATTGGACAATGTTTGCAGTGAATTTACGTAGTTAATAGTAGCTGCTCTAAGGCAAATCCCCAAGTCTCAATAGCTTGATTCAAAAAGGGTTCCTTACCCATCCATTTAGTGGGCTGATGATCTAGAGCTCTCCTTTATGAAGTGATTTAAGGACCTAAATCCTCCCATTCAGTTGGAGTCTTGTGTTGGAGACCCTTCAGATAGCAGACAGAATTGCACAGTTACAGGCCAGGCCTAGATGTGGCATCATCCACTTCATCTTCTCATGATTAAAGGTACACATATTCCATTCACACGCAAGAAAGACTCAGAAATAGAGTTGCTTCACATGTGGAGGAAATGGGCTTGCTAGGCATCTAGCCAGTCTCTGCTATATTGTATTTTTAGCATAGTGCCTAATATACCACAAGAGCTGGATAAGTAGAAGACACTATTGTACTTACATTCTATCATTTCTTCCAACACCACTGTGAGTATCAGAAATCATCGAATCTTACAGTGGGCTTGGCAGAACAAAAAAATGAATAACTGAACATAGGCCAAATCAAACATGTAAAATATTTTTCCTTTTTTTAAAGTATGGCAATCATCTACCTGGCATAATTCCTACTCTGAGTTTTCCCTACTCCATGGGGATAATGAGGCAACATATATTGGAATGACTGGATTCAAATTCTGGCGTTCTGGGCTAGTACAGCTTAGTGGTACAGTATTTGCCCATGGTTATGCCCTAAACAAGTACAGAGGCAAATCCATGTCAGGAATTCTGGTTTTCTTATCTTAAAACAAAAATGTTTGCTCATTCTCCAAAAATTCCATATTTCCTCACCTGCAAAGCTACACAGACCTGTCAGGAACACCCTTCCTACCCAACTACATGCTACTCATTCTTCAAATCTCTTCTTAGATATCACCTCCTTCAGGTAGTCTTCCCTGTCCTCTACACTAAGTGTGGTTGGGTAACCACACATAAGGCCACACACTGACTAGTGTTTCCCTTCCCAGAACATTTACCATAGAGTATTAAAATCCCTGCTCCCTTTCTGTCCTTAACAGATCATTTTTGAAGACGAGGCCTGCTATAAGAACTTCAGTGAAGATCTAACGCCAATACTCCTCAAAATTTTTAATAAAACCAAAGGGAAGGAATACTCCCAAAGTCATTCTTGGAAGCTAAAATCACCCTGATTCCAAAACCAGGAAAGCATCCAACCGAAGAAGAGCACCACAGGCTGGTTTTTCTCATCTTGGCAAACAGAGTGCAACAAATCACCAAAAAAAAAATCAGACACTATGATCAAGTAGGCCTCATCCCAGGGATGCAAGAATGGCTCTACAGTGGCCCTGAATCAAGGCCAACAGACTGCTATAGCTACTGGTTTCAAACAGGAACCTAAAGAGAATTCTTTCTGTGGTCTGTTGGCCATTTCAGAACTTTGGAAATGTAATGGTCAATTCATCAGAAAGAAATAGCAGGTGAGTGTGGCAGACTTTTGCAGGCCTGCAGGAGAGAGACCCTGGCACCTTGGGACCTGCACCTTGCAGTTGACTCACGATGCCGGGAGAACAAGGAGCTCCTCCCCTCTCTGGGGGGTGGCTGTGAGCCTGCTGGTGCCTGAGAATCAAACATCTCATGTCTTCCTGTCCCCTGTCCCGTGTCCCCACCTCCCTTAGCAAGTGGGAGCCAGTTAACTACACATCTTGTGAAAAGATTGGCTATGGTATTTAGTATGAGCTCCCCGTATGCAAAGATATGGACAACCACTTGGAAGAAAACAAGAGACAATATGACAGATAGTGAAGATCTCTGGTTGTCTAGCTTTGAAATCTATGCTTTCTTATGTCCCATTCTGTTCTGTTGTGTTTAATTTTACTCCCTTTTAAAATAAAATTTAAAAAAAGAATGGCTCTACATACATAAATCAATAAATGTAATCCATCATATAAACAGAAGCAAGGACAAAAATCACATGATCATTTCAATAGATGCAGAAAAAGCCCTTGACCAAAATCCAACAGCCATTCTTGATCAAACTCCTGAAGAAAACAGGTATTGAAGGAGCTTGTGTCAGTCTGATAAAAGCTATTTACACCAAACCTACTGCCAACATCATATTAAATGGGTAAAACTGAAAACTATTCCCTTAAAATCAGGAACAAGACAAGAATGTCCACTATCACCACTTCTGTTCAACATAGTCCTTGAAACATTAGCCAGAACAGTAAGGCAAGAGAAAGAAATAAAAGAGATATGTATAGGAAAGAAAGAAATCAGAGTATCATTATTTGCAGATGGCGTGATGCTCTATTTACAAGACTCCGGGAATTAATGACCAAATTCAGCAATGTAGTGAGATACAAATCAATATACAAAAATCAGTAGAGTTCCTACACACTAATAATATCAACTCATCAATAAAGAAAAAAATACATTAACAGTAGCATCAAGGAAAACTACATAATAGTTAACCTGAACAAGGAAGTAACAGATCTCTACAATAAAAATTACATTTCTCTGAAAAAGAAGACTGAAGAGGACATCAGCAAATGGAAAAAGATATCCCATGTTCCTGAAAAGGCAGACCCAAGATAGTCAAAATGCTTATCCAAACAAATACCAAGATTTAGCACAGTCCCAATCAAAATACCAACAACATTCCTCATAGATCTAGAGAAAAAATTCAGACACTCATGGAACAAGAAGAGACCTGAAAGAGCAAAAACAGTTTTAGGTAACAATAGCAAAGCAGGAGACATCACAATACCAGATTTGAAATAACTTTACAAAGCTACAATGATAAAAATAGCACGGTACTGGAAAAAAAAAAACAGACAAGTGCAACAGAACAGAGGAAACAGAAATGACCCCAAACACATTCAGCTATTTGATCTTGGACAAAGGGGTCAAAAGCATACACTGAAGGAAAGGTAGCCTCTTCAATAAATGGGAAAATTTCATATCCTCATGCAGGAGATCAAGTCTAGATAGAGCCATATATCATACCATGTTAAATGGTTTTTTTTTTTGTTGTTGTTGTTGTTGTTTTTTGCGGTACTGGGGATCAAACTCACGACATTGCACTTGCCAGGCAGGCGCTTATGCCACTGAGCTAAATCCCCAGCCCTGTACCATGTTAAATGTTAAAAGAGAAACACTTACTCTGCTGAAAGATAAATAGATAAAATTCCTAAACGCAAAGGTGAAGACAAGGACTTTTTGAACAGAACTCTAATGCACAAGAAATAATACCAAGAATCAACAAGTGGAATCATATCAAATTAAAAAGCTTCCGTACAGCAAAGGGAACAACCACAGAGTGAAGAGACAACCTACAGTATGGGAAAAATTCTTGCCAGCTATTCCTCAGATAGAGGACTAACATCTAGATTCACAGTGACGGCGAACTTTTTAGAGCTTTCACTGATACCAACAGCCTAGTGTGGCCCCTATGCCATAGGTTTGCCATCACTGATCTAGACTATATAAAGAAGTCAAGAAAATTAACCCCCCCAAATGAAAGACCCAGTGAAAAAGTGGGCACCCAAAATGAGTAGCCACTTCTCAGAAGTACAGATGGCCAATAAATGCATAAAAAATGTTCAGCCTCACTGGGATATTAGAGAAATGTAAATTTCAAAAACACTGAGTAGCCTGCTTACTCCAGAAAAAATGGTTATCATCAAGAAATTAAATAGTAACAAATGCTAGTGAGGATGAGAGTAAGAAAGAATCATTCTAACTGTTGGTAGGAATGTAACCTAGTAAAATCGCTATGGAGCTCAGTATGGAGATTCTTCAGAAAACTAAACACAGAAATTCCATTTGACCCAGCTTGCTATTCACCTTCTAGATGTCTTCCTGAAAGAGTTAAAGGGATCATATTACAGTCATACATGCATAGCCATGTTTACAGCAACATAATTTATATTAGTTAAATCTTGGAAACAGTTTATATGCCCATCAACAGATAAATTAAAAAGTTATAGTATTTATATACAATGGGGTATTACTTTGCCATAAAGAAGGGTCAACTGGAGGCTTTGTAGGAAAAGGGATGCACCTTAAGAATAATAATAAACCGGGGATATAACTCAGCAGCACGGTGCCTGCTTGGCAAGTGTGAGGTTGTGAGTTCAATTTCCAGTACAAAAATATGAATAATGGTAAGAGAAATAAATAAAAAATGCAAGCCTAAATATCACATGGTTTTTCTTATATGAGAAACTCAAAAATAAAGAGCAAAATAAAAGAAAATAGGAAGTAGGGAGATCTCTGTCAAATAGGAAGCAAGAGATGGAGGTAGGGGGAAGGAGGGTTGAAAAAGAATTGAAAGAATAGAAGAGACCTTTTGCAAATGCTAAGAGAAACAAGAGTTGGAGGAAGCAGGGAGGGGTAAGAGGGGAAGAGCCCAAGAAAAGAGTTAAGATGTGTTGTTGTAATGGTTGATGCACTGTGTCAACTTGAGTTTAGAAGTTTAAACAAGCAACTCAGCAGGGGTTCAGAGGGCTTCACTTTGTAAATATCCTCATCCTGTGCAAGGGAAGGGCATGGAGATGGTGTGAGTGCTACACCCACCCTAGGGCAGGTAGCCTGCATACAGCATGAGAGGAAAAGAGGCTTGCTCTCCCACATCTTTGCTCTTGTTGCTTTTGCTGTCTTCCACAGCCATGAACTGTTGCCCCTCTGCCATGTCACCCTACCTTGAAGACAATGAGTGCAGATTGAAACCTCCGCAAAATGCAAGCTAAATAAACCTTTCCTCCCTTAATTTTGGGAATCGGGTATTTTGTCTCAGCCACCAGAGAAAAGTAATCAAGACACCCCTCCACAATAAACGTAAACGTGTACTACTAAAAATCATAGTGTTAAAAGGGATATGGTTTTGATCACTAGTTTATGGGTAGCACCAGTGCAAGCACAACGTTATCTGTTGGGGTCCTTGAATTACAAATTGAATCTAGGGGATGTCTAAAAGCCAGATTGGAACCTTGAAACTCTCCACTGTTTTCTGGTCACCACTGGAAGTCCAAGGGTCAGTGACTGTTTTGGTTCTCATAGGGCAAGATAAAATCTACTGGAGACAATAAGGCATCTGGGGAAACTACAGTTTCATCCTTGTCCCCCTGTCTTGTCCTTGTCCGTGTTCTTGCAAGAATGCTTTGTTCTTCTCACCAGCCCACCATGGTTGCCATTACAGTTCCCGGAAACACCCAGTGCTCTTCACTCATGGTCCTTGATCAATACCAAGGTTCTGGGTACCTCCTTTTGTTCCCCAAGAACAACTGGCCATCTCAGATTCCTGTCTGCATCCCTATTTGTCTCTTGTCTTTTCCTTCCCACCGTGTCTGCAACAGGAAATCAGGGACTCACTGCAGGGGTCCCTGATACCCCACACTGTGGAAAGAGTCTCCAATAGTTATTATCTGGTTCATAGTAAGTGTGCAAATGTTGGCCCTGCGAATTAATGAAGAATCTTGATCCTTCTTCAAAACAGTAGCGGGCTAAGACATTTCAATTGTTACAACTCAACAAAAACTAAAAATAGTGATAAGATGAGGAAGAAATCTCAGTGTCCTCCTTTAAAAGGTTAGCAGGAACTAAAACATTGTTTGAGAAGGAAGCCGCACCCCTTTCGTCACGCGCGGGTACTCCTGAGCAATTTACCATCTACATTTCCCAGTTGAGCAACAGACAGTGCGAAAAACATCCTCACACATTAAAAACCTAGAGCTCTCTATCCTAGCTGATTGAGGGTGTGGTAACCAGAGCTCTCCCCTGAGGGCAGCTTTGACTGATCACACATCCTTGGGGACCTGCATCTACTACCCTCCACCGTACATCGAGCTGGGCCTTGCTGTCCTTCACCAACTATCACCCAGAGTGAGACATTTCTGGTCTCATTGTACACTCTTAGGCACAGATGGGACCCCCCAGCCAGCCTGACTCACTGGGCAAAGAGACTTGCATCCTGACATATTTACAGGGCTCACAACTCCACAAGCTGTGGTAAAAATGCCTTACTAACACCTACACCAGACACTCAGAGACCATTCACCCGCACAGCCAAACTGGGGCCCTGTTCTCAAAAGCTATAGCGTGTAAGACCTTCAGCATGGGCAGGTGGGCACTTCTGTGGAAACCTCTCAAGGGCAGGCAGAGCAAGGGCAGTACTCCCAGGCATATATATATAATCTGACAAACAGACTCATAAGCTCCTGCTTAACATGGCTGAATCAAAATCTAGACTTGCTAGTGCAAATCTCATGTGACCGCAAGCACATGTATGCACAGTCCCATGCCTACACAAACAGCAACCTGTGTCATCTTCCATAAAAACTGAGGAGAGGGGTCAGAGTTTGTCTCTCATATCCTTGTATCTTTGGTGCACTTGGAAGAAGTCTCAGCTGAGCCAAGTCACACAGAAGGAATGTAAAAGCGTGAGCAACTGAAAGTGTATTTTAGTGTTAACAGGTTCTCCAGTAGTACAGTTACTAGCTCTACCTGTGAGATTTCAGGCAGGAAGGGAAAGTAAAAGAGGCTGAGAGATGTGGCCATTCCTGCAAAAAGTATTAAGACGGGTAGGGGGCAGCCTGCGCTACCAGGGTTTAGCTGAGAGTCCCGTGCGTCGGTCGCCAGGTCTCACACTCTCGTCCTCGCACACCTGCCTGGAGCAGCCTCCTCCGACTCACAGCAGCAGGGTCTCAGGTCTAATCCTGACCTCACAGAACGGGTAAAATAAACCCACCCTCCCCCAGATTCCGCACGCAGCGGAAGGCACGCACGCACACTCCTGGTCAAGCTACCCAGATTAGTCTGACCCGATGGGAGTCAAATGGGAGAAGCACAGAGCTGAAGGCGGCCCGGTGCAAGGTTCGGGATGACCCTGTCCCACAGGACGCATATGGGACAGGACAGGATGTGGGTCCCTGTCCCACAGGAGATCCACGCCCCCGGAAGCTGGGGCTTTCGGGGCGGGGCTTCAAGAGGCCCCGCCCCGTGACGTCAGCCGCCCCCGAGCGCCTCAAGCAGCGGGCGCCTTCAGTCTCAGCCTGCGGAGCGGCGGCGGGAGGTGCATAGCCCGCGGCGGCTCGGGACGATGCGGCGCACCTAGGATGCTGCCGCGCCTGCTAGTGCCTCTGGCGGCGCTCCTCGGCCTGAGCCTCGGCCCGGGTACGGGCACGCACGGTAAGCTCCGCGACCATCCCGCTGGCTGGGTGGGTGGCCAGACCCGAGCCGATCCGTCCCGTCCCGGTTCTTCCTTGAAAGTTCTCAGCCTGTGACGTCCCTAAGCCCGGGCCGGCGCGCCTTCACACTGCCAGGACCGGGTCTCAGGCTCGCCTGCTGGGAAAGTGGAAGAGACTGAAGTTGGGAGGTGGATAGAGATGTGTGTACACAGCCAGGAGTCGCCACCCCCCCACCTACTCCCCCCCCCAAAAAAAACCAATTTCATCATCCGCTCACCTCTCGACAAACGATATATTTTGTCTCTCTGACTCCTGTGATGGACTGCTTGTGCCCCTAGAGAATGAGTTTGGTCCTTCCTGACTCTCCTCTGTCTCAGCCTTTTCATCTCACTCTATCCCTGCCTTCTCTTTCATCGGAACTGACCACCCACCTCTGATCATCTCTGAAAGCCTTCAGCGCCCAGCTCACATTGTTACCCGCCTTCCTTCACCCTGACCCCTACCCCTTAGCTTAGGCTAAGTTCCTGGTGCTGAGACGCGAGGAAGAGCGAAGGAAAGGGCCCAAAATTGAAGAGATCAATAGAGAAGAAGGGAGAGCAGACACCAAAAAAAAGCTATCGAGACTCCAGGATATAGAGGAAAACTTGCGGTCGTTCATGTGATCAAGAGCTGAAATGGGGATATGCCCAAACACTGCGAGGACTCGAGGACTGGCTCCGTTTTTCACTTTCCATCTGATGTTTTGCAATCGAAACAGACTTAAGTTGGACGTGTTGACATTTGCTGCCTGTTGTCCCCGTTACTCAGGAGACTGGGGCAGGAGAATCGCAAGTTCAAGGCCAGCCTGGGCAACCTAGCAAGACTGTCAGAAAGAAAATATGGGAGGCTGAGGAGGGGAGAAGAAGGGGAAGAAGAAGAGAGGCAAGGGAAGAGAGGGGGAGGAGAAAGAAAAGAAGGAGAAAGAGGGAAAGATAAGAGTAGAGACACAAACATAGTGTATGAAAACAAGCAAGGGATGGGGCAGATGAATTTTCTGTGAGAAGGTCAGAAGCATGATTTGATAGATGATAAGAAGTTAGAAAACAAGGAACCTATGACCAGAGTTGCTGTCAAATGGAGACACTTTAAGGAATCAAAAAGGAAGGAAGGGACTGGATAGGGTGACTCATACCTATGATCCCAGCTTCTGGGAAGGCTGAGACAACAGGATTGAGAGTTTGAGACTAGCTCGAGCACCTCACAAGATGCAGCCTCAAAACTTAATCATAAAAAGGCTTTGGGACGTTGCTCAGTGTTAGAGCATCCCTAGGTTCAACCCCAGTGCACCCTGGGATTATACTGCAGGGGAATAAAGGAAGAAGGGAAACTCATCCACTTTGGTCCTTGCATATATTTCAGCTGCCTAATCAGCAAGATTCTTTTTTTTTTTGGTACCAGGGATCGAACTCACGACCTCGGGCTTGCAAGGCAGGCACTTAAGCCACTGAGCTAAATCCCTGGCCCATCAGCAAGATTCTTAAAGTAGATGTGTTGATTGCATTCTTTCAGAAGAGAGAACAGGTTCAGCAAGGCTAAATGATCTGCCCAGTGTTAGTGTGAGACTCCTGGAGTCAGTGTTTCTCATGGCGAATGGTGTATGCTGGGGACTGAGGGGTGGCAGGGTAGAGACAGAGATTAGTATTTAGTACCCACCCCCTCCCAGAGCCCATGGTGCTAGCTCTTTCTGGAGATGTTCTCCCTGCAGTCTAGAACCAGGGCTAATTCCTCCTGTCTTGTCCCAGACTGAGGTGGGCCTCTGGGTATAGGTAAAGCCTTTCTAGAAACCAGGGAATGAGGGAGCCCAGGAGACCTGAGAAGAGAAATAGGCAGTTGTCAACAAGCAGTGCATCTGTGTGCTGAAGAGTGTCAAAGAAGTAGCCTTGGACTGGGGCCAGGATGGGGACCAGGAGTGGAGGTGGGAGCAGGCCTTGGGATACTGCTGGAACAAGGACAAGGACTGGGAAGATTCAGCAACTGGCTCACCTTCTGACATGGGTTAGCCCTGGGCCCTGCCTTCTCCGCTGGGAGGTGTCCCATAAAGCTGTTCTCAGCTACTGCTGCAGCTTCTGAGCCCAGACAGCAAAAAGTCATGATGTAAAGATAAAACATGAACTTTGGAATCAGATACATCTGAATGTAAGTCCCTGCTCTGCTCCTTACCAGCTGTGCTGGCTTTGGACAAGGTACTTAACTGTCTCTGAGCTTCCATTTCTTCTTTAGTAAAAGTGGGATAATAAATGCTGTCTTGGTTACTTTTCTTTGATTGCTGAGACAGAATGCCTGGGAATATTTAGGAAAGGAAGGTTTATTTATCTCACAGTTTGTAGAGGTTTCAGTTCATACTCCACCGGCTCCCACACAGAGTAGCAGATGGCAGAGGACAATAGTTATGGCAGCAGAAGACAGAAAAAGCAACAAGAGCAAAAAGGGAGGAGTACGAGAGAAGACTTTCTGTTACTTATACAGTATGTAGGCCACCCACCTTAGAATGGGTGTAGCACTCATACCCATAATACCAGCATTGGGTAAGAATCAATCTCAAATTCTAGAAGCCTGCCCCCATGACTACATGAGGCTTTGTGGGGACATTGAGACACAAACCATAACAAATGCCTACCATTCAGGGCTGCTGTGATTACTAAATGGAATATATGTAAAGCACCAGCCACAGTGCTCAGCTTATAAACTACCCAGTAAATAAGTTACAGTCCTCACCATCATCACCATCCTTCTCATCCCTGATGATAAACTCTGCTAGCTCTGATGTTGACACTTTTCTCCCCAGGCTCAGAACTACCCAAGCCTCCAATGGTGTGGTTTAAAGCAGAATTCTTCCACCATGTCCTCTGTTGGCTGCCCATCTCAAATTGGTCCCAAAGCACCTACTATGAAGTGGAGCTCCAGTGGTAAGGAAAGAGGAGGTGGAAGAAGGGAGGTGGGAAGAAGGGGTTCAATCCTAGTGCTCCCCTTTAATGCCTTTTTTTTGGAGACAGGGCCAAGAGGGACCCTAATGCTTGTCTAGTCAGTTGACAAGAACTTGTTGGGGCTCATATGTACTGAGCAGTATGCCACTGGGGTGCAAGGTCAAGGTACTGCCTTTACCCTTAGGTCTTTTCCATTCTGCTAGAAAAGCAAGCAAAGCACCCAGAGAATCACTGGAGAATGGGGAAGCCCTTGTGACCACAAAGGTAGCTAGAAGCGGTTAGAGCATAGGCTATGGTGTGAGCTATCAGGTCTTTCGTGAGAAATGGCACTTGAGCTACTCATATTCTAGATCTTCTCGATCTCAGAGAAGTTGGGGTAGGGTTCCAGAACCAAGGGAGACTGTGCAGATAGAGGCCCTGGACCCAGGAAATCCCCTGAGGGCTGTTCCAGTTTCTCCATTATGAGAACTCTCTGCCCCAACCCTTTGCAGCCCTCTTAAAGGAAGTAGGTTTGGGCCTAAGTTCCTCCCTCAGTGCCTACACTGATATACCCTCAGGTATGGAAAAGAACCATGGAAGTCCCTGCCTCACTGTAGCCAAGCCCCAGACCTGTGCTGTGATATCACTGAGTTCACCCTGGACCTATACCATACCAATGGTTACCGGGCCAAAGTCCGGGCAGTGGATGGCAGCCAATACTCCAACTGGACCTTGGCCAACACCCGCTTGTCTGTGGATGAAGGTACTTTTCCTCCCCTTGACCTAGAGCATAGCTTTTGGGGTCCTTCTGAGCCAGAATCTAGCATGGTGCTCTCCTCTCTGTCGCCCAAGTTCATCACACAGCCAGGCTTCCTGACCTCAGAGCTGTTGCCTAAACAGGCCTGCGTCAGGACTTTTTGGAGAATGTTAGATGAAATTAGCCAAAGTGATCTGAGATTTAAAGAAGAATGTAATTGTTTATCCTGCAGAGGAATGGTTTGGGGTGGATAGGGGCCTCTGAGTCATAAGCGCCAGGCTGGTGTACTCAGAGGTTTGGGGAGAGGAAGTGAATCTATAAGCACTCAGGGAAACAGGCAGTAGGCAGAATTTGGATGAGATTTCCCCTCATCTAGGGGTCAATTCCTAGAAGTCACCCTTATGCCACAGGAAGGTGTGACTGAAGAAAAGACAAGACTCTTCCTGGAGAGGTAACAGGAAAGGGTAAGCCCCGGACTCAGTGGGATTCCTTTATTCCATACATTGCACCCGAACCACATGTGCACGCTAAGCTTGCTTTGTAGGATGCAGAGGAGAGTGATGTCCTGGAGGTCACGTGCTCCCAAATGCCCGATCACTGCCAGTGCTCAGGCTGCAGAGACATTTCACAGGGAGTATGTTTGAGAAATATATTTCCAGGGTCCAGTCTGACAAATTCACATACCCTGAATGTCCTGAATGGGCCCAGGGGATCCACATTTTAAATATGCTCCCCGAGAAGTCTCTGTATGGCTTTGGATTGGGAAACCCGTGGCTATGTCTTCGGAAGAGGTAGAGACACATGTGGGATGCCTAGGCCCTCCCTTGCCCCAGCTTCACGGCTTTGCCCTTCTTCCCCTCAGTGACTCTGAAGGTTGACAGTGTGAATCTAGAGATGCACGAGGGCTTCATCTTCGGAAAGATCCAGCTCCCCAGGCCCCAGGTGGCCCCTGCAGGTATCACGTATGAAAGCATCTTCAGTCACTTCCGCCAGTACGAGATTGCCATTCGCAAGGTGCCAGAAATCTTTAAGGTATGGGGTCCCCCAAGGTCACAGGGCCAGGGCTCCAAGGGCTTCCTGTCCCCAGGGCTGGTATCACATTTGTGTGCCATGAGTTCTGTGCACTTAAGTAGAGGCAGGTCCTGAGGAGAAAGTTTACGTAATGTAACTTCAGCCCTTAGATGTGCTCCTGCAGGACGGTGGGGAAGACACTGTCTACCACCGTGGGCCAGCACATGAAACAAGTGACAGCTGTCATCTCTGACTTCCTGGCAGTGGGTGTTGCATTCCATTTTCTAAGTGAGGAAACGAGGCTGCATAACTTACACAAGGACTCCCTGTGAGTGGGGAATCTGAAATGTATCAAATCCATCCTCTTTCTTGTTTACCACAGTTTATTCCAGCCTTAGGTGCAAAGATCTGCAGCTCCAGCGAAAGACTCCCTTTTCTCTAATAATACAAGACTGGTTGTGGAGATGACAGACAGGTTGGGCTGCACTGATAATCATGGGGTTTGTTATCTTAGAAAAAGAAAACTGAAGGCATCGGGCACAGTCATCTCTAAAGTCCAACCCCTCACCCTCCAAGCCTCAGAGTGTAGTTCAGAGGCAGAGGATTCCCTAGCATGCCCGAGGACCTGGGGTCAAACCCCAACCTGCATAGAAAAAAGGCCCCTCCAGCTCTCAGCTTCTGTGTGCCATGGCGTAAGGGGATGTGGCTTATTATTTTTGTTTTTATTTCAGTTCTCCACTGAGAAAGTAGACCATGAAAACTTCAGCCTCCCGATCTCTGGAGAGGTGGGAAAGTTCTGTGTCAAAGTGAAGCCATCTATCAGCTCCCGAGCTAACAAGGGGCTCTGGTCAGAGGAGCAGTGCATCGTCCTCACCAAGCAGTGTAAGTTGGCAACCAGATGGAAAGGGCACGGCTGGCACAGCTCGGAAGAATTTGCCGAGGGCCGGGGGCTGGGCACTGTGCAGAGCACTGCCCCACATCTCCCAGTCCTCATGGAGCTCTAAGAGGGTCCTGTTGTCCCCATTCTAGTGATGTGAAGACTTAGGCTCCATTTCCAAACTTTGTAGAATTACATGGAGGGCGCAATAGCATAACCTGGTCCCCTAATTTTGGGGTTCTTCAGGGCCCTCCCCAGGCACCCCACAGTCAGCTGTGCTGCTTCCTGTTTGTTACAGTCCTATGCTGTTCTTCCTCAGAGCCCAGTGTGAAGGGTTTCTCCCTGCCCTTCCTCCCCCTAGAGGAAGCAGAGCTGAGCTGGCTCCTTGAAAGAGCTGCTGAAGTCAGAAACCCAACTGCAGGCTCCCAGCTGGGTGGCAGGCAGTGGGCTGGGGAGAGAGTTCAAGTGTAAAGCCACGTCCTGCCCCTGAGAATCCTGTAGTCTGGTTTGGGAAGGGAGCAGTGCCCAAAGAAAGGTATAACTAATAACTCAGGGTCACTGGATCAAGTACCCAGATCATGCCAACAGTAAGTGTCCGGGGGGTACCCCAGCCTGTGTGAACAGGGCCAGCCAAGACAGAAGTGATCCCTGTATTATAGATCTTCAGTATATTTCAGTTTATGAAAACCACCCAGCATCTCATTATTGTTTAAGTCCCACCATGGAGTTACACGCTAAGTATATGTCAGGCAGCTGTAAGAGTTTTGTTGTTGTTGTTGTTGTTGTTGTTGTTGTTTTAACATTCATTCATTGATAAAATAACTAACTAGTTCTAATCTGATCTCAGCTTTACTGCTTAGGAGGGATGTGATTAACTTCTCTGAGCCTCAGAATCCTAGGCAACTGATGGTAATAGTATCTACCTCCTGAAGTTGTCACAGGATCAGATGATGTTAAGGGAAGTATTCGGTACATGATAAGGGCTATGTACTTCACAGCCATCTTATGAGATAGGAATTACAATTTTTTCCATTTTGTAGATGAACAAACAAAGGCTCAGAAAGATTAAGTAATGGTCCACAGCCTCGCAGCTAGGAAGTATTTGAACCATGGTCTGGTCACCCCAAAGCTTTTGCTCTTACCTGCTGTACAAGCCTGCCTGATTGTTCTGTGTATCGTCACTTGAGAGAGCCAGAAGCCGACTTAGCATGTCTAATGAGGGAACCCTTCAGGGCAGGGGTCGGACGGCCAGAGAGATTCACAGGAAACTGGACACATCTAGAACTGAGATCTACAAGTTGCTTGTAGAGGTGACCTGGGATCATTCCCTGAGCGGTTTCTGGGAGTGGCCAAGGAGTCTGTGGGGACTGTTCCTGTGTTTAACGTTGCCAGCCTACAAATGCATCTCTCTGGGCCTGCAGATTTCACCGTGACCAACCTTAGTCTCTTCTTTGCCCTCATTCTGCTGCTCTGTGGAGCCCTGGCTTACTGTCTGGTCCTCCAGCTGTATGTGCGACGCCGGGAGACACTGCCCACTGTCCTGGTGAGTCTCCTGGGCTCTGCCCCATCCCTCCAGGCACTTTGGAGCTCCAGGGAAGGCAGGGAGCTCGTTCCCTCCCAGGCAGTCCCTTCCCTGTGCTCACCTCCACCTCAACCCTGACATTACCAGGAGACACCCACACGGAGCAACACGGAGACAGATGGAGAAATAAATACAAAGGCCGGTCCTGAGAACTGGTACTTCCCAGTAGCCCAGATACCACATGCACACTTTTGCTGAGTAATCACAAACCCCAGTGACCATGAGGCTTCTGGACCAGCTCCTCTGCATTAGTGCTAGTGATCATCCTGACTTCACAAGTGAGGACATCGGCACAGAAAGATCGTTCTATGCACAGGCTCTACAGGCCAGAAATGTCAGGGAGGCAGTCTGTCTTCCTACCCCTCGTGGCCATGAAGGAGGACTCCAAGAGAGGAAGAAAGATGGATTGAAGCCGTCAGAGAGGGAGGGAGAAGGCCAGGACCCTGCCTGTCCCAGGCAAGATGTGTCCATGGGGCTGTAGAGTCCTGCACTCAATGCTGCTCAGAACTTGACAGGCAGCTCTTACAGCCCTCAGTGGTTTGCATTTCTTCCTGTTCTGGCTGAAGCGTGTAGTCATTGCCTTTCCTCTGCTCCAGGCAGATCAGTTCCAAAACACATTTGCACTGGCCTCCTCTGTAGCACCCTGAGCACGTACCACATGCAGGGCCTGGAACTGGGGTGCTGGTGGTATAGATAAACTTGGACGGGGCCTGATTTTAGGGACAGAGACTGAGACGTTAGCACTGGGGCAGAGGGGAGGGGAAAGGGGTTCCTGCTGTGATGGATGGGAGATTGCTAGTCCAGGGTCAGCACAGGCATCTCGGATGAGTCAAATGGTGACTGAGTTAGTTACTGAACACCCACCACATGCAAAATAGCATTGGGAAGAAGCTGATTAATGTGGCTGCTGGTCCCCAGGGACTTGACTACAGCCAGTATGCAAGCAGTTAGCTTTCATGCAAAGCAGTGAGGTGGATATAAAATTTTAATAGAAATGACAAGTCCTTGTTCCCTTGGTGCCTTTGGATCACAGAATCAAATGTCCTCCAAGATATTTTCTCGTCCAGATAAATACAGCCCCGTGGCCCTCATTTAATGACCTCCATCATGATTAAGTCGATGAATAGCTTATGCTGCCCAAGGCACTTGCGGTTCACTAGTTTTTCTCCTTCAGCAGCTACTTTAATCTGATCTTTTTACCAGCCCATCGAGGTAAGCAAGGGCTCTCAAAGCAAGATAGTTGAGTACAAATTCCAGGTTTGCTCTTTGCTGCTATGTGGCTCAGCAAATCACTTACCTTGTCTAAACTTCAGTTTTCCTCGGGAAACAGGTTATAATATTTCCCTTACGGAATTATCAGAGGGTTCAGTTCACTTCAGCATACTGAGTGCCCTCAGTGCATCACAGGGGGTGCTATGCATGGCACATGCCTCCCCGCAGCATGAGGAGGCACACGCTTTCCTAATTCCACTTTGCAGGTGAGGAACTAAAGGTCAGGGAAGGTAAATAATTTGGCCCAAGTGACAGTAAGAGGCAGAACTGGGATTTAATCAAACAAGATGACAGTAACAGGGACTCAACCAATAAGAGCCACATTTGAGTCTTCGAATACAGTAAGTCCTAACTTATGAACATTTGAGTCACCAACTTTCACAGATGTACTATGTAAGACTGTCAGCTTACCAGAAAATCCAGCTGACCAACAATTCCCCCAGAAGGGAACTCATTTGTAAGTCAGAGACTTACTCTACCCAAAAAATGGGGGCATATATGCAACAGTAAGTCAGTCATCAAACCTCTGAGGGTCTGCTTTTGCCAGCTCAATTTAGGCTGTGGGACACAGTGGCAAACAAGACTAGACAGTTATAACTGACAAGGGGCTTATGTTCTGTGAGGGGTGAATGTAGATACATATGCTGAGAGAGAGCAGGATACAAAGAAATTACAGGAACTGAGTGCCATAGAGAGAATGATTGGAGTGTTTCTTCGGGCAGTCAGGGAGGCTTTCCTAGAGAGGTGACGTGAGCTGAAATCTGAGTGACAGGGGAACCAAGCCACACAAAGTGCTGACAAGTGACACAGCAGACAGCTCAGTGTGTGCAGAGGCTCCAAGACAGCACACAGGATGTGTTCAGGGACAGAGAGAAGCCGTGGTGACGGGGGGAGGAGGGAAAGGGAAGGGGGCTAAGTGACTTCCCTGGAGCCTTTGGCAGTTAATGGGGAGCGCGTGCTTGGCTGCTCACTCCTTCACCTCGTGCTGCAGCCACCCTGTTTTGTGTGGGTCACAGCTCAGCGAGTAGAGAAATGAATTTGGTATCTTGTATTCAGAATTTTAAAAAACAAACTGGGTAGGATTGGATAGAATAACATGGACAGAATGTGTCTTGGGATGTGGGTAGTAAGCATTATTTTTATGAGATTTGTCTCAGTTATTTACATGTGAGTTACATATGCAGGTTATTAGGTAATGTTTATTTTTTTAAAATTTGGGATCATTGTTAAAAAAAAGCTTGAAACACATTTCTGGAAGGGTTGGCCTACCCTGCTGTCAGGTTTGAAAAGCCTGGGGGTGGAGTTGTTTGAGAGCTTTCAGGTTCCCGCTCCTACTGGGCTTAGAGAATACCAGCTTCCTAGGCCCTTGGCCTGGACCAAACTGAGGAGCTCCTCAGGAGCAAAGCCTGATTCCAGAACACACCCTGAAGAGCACTCTGCGGTCTGAGAGCTGCCTGTCTCACTGTCCTCTCGTCCTCAGGTCTTCAAGAAAGCCAGCCCCGTCGTTCTAGTCAGCAAGCTGCATTACCCAGAGGTGCAGGACGCCATTCATCCCCTCGATGTGGAGACCTTCCTGAAGGTGTCCCCAGAGCTGAGGAACTCAGACCTGTGTAGCAGCGTGGACAGTGGCTTCAGCAGTACCAAGCCATCTCGGCAGATGGAGGAGCCCAAATTCCTCCCTGCCCCCCACCCACAGGCCTGTGGGGCTCTAGGCAAGGGAGAGCCCTCAGATCTGCAGGGCAGCTGCAGTGATAGTGGTGGTGGCGGTGGCGGCAGCAGCAGCAGCACAGACAGCGGGATCTGCTTGCAGGAGGCCAGCCTGCACCCTGGCTCTGAGCCTCCTTGGGAGGAGAAGGTGGGGAGCACAAACCAGGGCCAGGACGACAGTGGGATTAGCCTTGTCCGAAACTCTGAGGGGCAACCTGGGAGTCCACAGGGCAGCTTGGCCTTGGGCCACGTAAGTCTCCCAGGGCCTGAGGTCCCTGAAGAAGAAGACCCAGCCATAGTGGCCTTCCAGGGCTACCTGAAACAGACCAGATGCACCGAAGAGAAGACAATTGTAGCAGCCTGCCTGGAGAAAGAGACTCCTTTGACAGATGACATTTGCCCCATGTTCAGGACATGCCTGGATCCTCAGGCAGGTGGGCCTTCTCCACCTCTGGCCAAGGGCTATTTGAAACAGGATCCCTCAGGCATCCCAACTGGACAGTGGAACCCGATGACTGAGGAGAGGCCACTCCTGGACTTGACTACTTGTGACCTGGGACCACCTGACTGGAGTTTTGCCCATCATTTTGCCCCTCGGGACTGTATGGCAGACCCAGGAGGCCTCTTGGGCAGCTTTGTCTCAGACCCAGTCACCCAGCCTCTGATCTCCAGCCTGTACTCAAGTGAGTGACCCACAGGAGGGGCTGCTTTTTATTTCAGCCATGCCTTCTCTCCTGCTGGGAGCAGGAGGAGGAGCCTGGGGGTCAGAAGAGAATTCGAGTTGTACACCAGTGCAAGCCCCCAGGGTCAGTTGCAGCCTGTCCTCCAGGGCAGGTGCAGGCCATCCTGATGGAGCAGTGCAGAGTGCATGGGTGGTTTGCGGAGTGGGCCCTGCAGACTTCAGCAGAGCCAAGAAGGGCAGGGAGAGACGACCTCTCACCTTGGGCTGTTTTCTGTTCCGTCAAGGAGTCTGTGCTCAAGGAACCACGGGGTTTTCTTGAGACAATGTCAGGCTGCCAGGCTGAGGTCAGTTCAGCCCTGGATGCCTCCCTCAGGTCAGCCAGGTGGCAGTGCCTCTGGAAGGTTGGAGTACTGTGAGAAGGAGCCCCGTGACCCTGGCCCGCAAGGCTGCAAGGGTCATTTCTAGAACAGGAGCAGAACCAAGCTCAATCAGAGGGGTAGTAGGTCACGTGGAGATGCTCTGCCCCTGGCAGTCTTTTCAGGCAGGGAACCTGTCACTGGAAATGTTTAAGGTGTGTCTGTCCAGGCAGTCAGACAGTTACTACATCACTATGGAGCCAAGGAGGGACAAAGGGACTGAGACCTAGGACACAGACCCTGCAGACTCTGGGCTGCAAGGAAGTAGACTCCAGAACCCATCTGCCCAGAGCCAGCTTCCTTTTTGTGCCAACGGCTGACATCTAGGAGCAGACCTTGGCATTGGGCCTGGGCAGCTGCCAGTCACTGGACGCAAGGGGGCAGATGTGGGCCCACCACTTTTTAACTGTTCATTAGGTCAGTTTATGGTCCCCCAGACAAGGATACTAGGAGGAGCAACAGGCCTTTGGATGCCCTCCAGGGCCATCTCTTGGCTCTGCATTTCTCCAAACATGGGCCTTCTAGGCCAGGAAATGCTGCCATGGCCCTCTCCAAAGAAGCTCATAGGTGCCAGTCTGTTAACCCCCTCTGGAAACAGGCCTAAAGGAGGATTGCTCAGGTTTCCCTCAACACCTTTATTTATTTATTTTGCTCATTTATTTATTGAAGAAACAGCATAGTGCAGGGAAGGAATTCTTGGTCTCTCAGGAGCCCCGGAGTTCTGGTTTTGCATTCACTGCTTCTAGTCATGTGATGCTGGTCACGTCACATCTCTTGAACCTGTTTCTTTGTCTGCATGATGGGAAGAGATGCTTGGGTTTGTTGAACTCATAGGAACATGAAGAGCCACTGAGAAAATGGATATGATTGTGATGGAGCACAGATCTTTGTGAATGAGTGGTGTATGGTTTTTTAAAAAATGTTATTCCAATAAATTGTCAGGACCAAGGGGGATCCTGGAAACCACACAGACTTCTGATGAAACAGTGGCTGGGGGAGGACCTGGTTGCCAGTAATTGGGGGTGATAGTGAAAAGGGTGTGTAACGTTGCCTTAAGGAGACAGGAATGAGGATTCAGACTCAGAACAGACAGATCCAGCTTCAGAATCCTATGCTAACATACACTGCCTACGGCTGTGGAAAAAGTGCTCAACCTCTGGTTCCCCGTTAGTAACGTACAGATGGTGACTCTTCCCAGGGATGTTGAGGTTAAGTGAGAATGTCACACAAAAGTTTTAACACAGCACCAGGCATGCAGTCTCAATACGTAAATAGCTGTTAGCGCTATAAAGGAAAATACATAGTTTTTCTTGAAACACAGGAACATGAAAGAGATAAGGAGTTTGCAGAAACCCAGAAAGTACGAAGTGTTTTGGATGTGAACTCTGACAACTGCAAAGGAGAATTCATAAGGCCTGCCCTTCCAGGAAGGGGGCAAACCGGACCTCCCTGCTGCCATACCTGCTCACCCCCCCCCCCGAGGTGTGTCCTGGGTGGTTCTCATAAGTGCGGAAGCCACCTGAACACTGTTCAGTCTGCTGCTTCCACGAAAAGCCACATGTGGGTTTGACTCTCCCTCAGCTCAGCCCAGTAGGTGGAACTAACCTAGGGCCTCTGGTGTGCTGCGCTTTGTCTCAACGTGGATCCCAAGCAAGTGACTGGGGACTCCTCGTCTCTTTCCCCTGTATCACCTCCAGCATACCTCTCCCCTTTCACTCTGAGAAAGGGAGCAGTTCTAGAGAGGCACCCATGCTAACCATCCAGAGATTGGCTGATAGCCACCTGCTTATGCATAACTGGAGGCTCCTTGTTGGGACTGGAAGGGGATGCAGAGTGGTTGCTTTCTCCTGCAAGTAAGATGTTACAGCTGGCTTCTGCCCTGTGGAAAAGCCTGCTGGGGCAGGTGGAATGAAACCTTACCAAGGGGTGGATATAAAGGTACAGATAAGAGAAGTTACCCTCTGAGAAGGAACTGGAACCAATTTGGTGGAAAGACAGCGTGTGGAGCAGCCTGCAGGACAGAGGGGTGGCGGGTGGTGCAGGCCAGCCTTTTTCCTTTGCTGGGATGAGTGGGAGTCTACTGGCCCCTCAGCGTGGCCTTGAAGCTGCTCCCTGAGCACAGTCAAGGCCTGGGCTGTGGGAGAAGCTGAGTTTTTCCAGGCAGCAGGGCTCATAAAACATTTTCAGTCTTCTCTGGAATTTGGATTAAAGTCCCCAACAAAGGCCCCAGTTGTTCATCAGCTGAGCAGCCTTCTTCGAGGGCTTTTCCAGGCTCTGAGAGTATGTGATTCTGTGTTCATGTGAGCTAATGGAACTTCCTGTTAGTGCAGAGAGAGGGGAAATGGGCCCACACTGATGGAAGAGGAAATTCTACTGAATTGTGTTTCTTGAATTTGTAAATAGCAGTAGTCAAGGGACTGCCTCATCCTCCCAGAATACCTCTAAGCCCTGCCCCCAGGCACCCACCATCACAGAGACCACCTGGGACAGCAGGCTGGTGACCAGGAGAGGCAGGTCCAGGCAGTTAGGGCTGATTTTATCAAACCTCAGCTTGAAGGACCTAAGATACTAGGAAACCTGACTCATTCATTTCCTGTAGTGCTCATAGACATGAAGTTTGTGTGTGTGTGTGTGCGTGCGTGTGCATGCGTGCGGTGTATGTGTGTTTTTAAGCACACCCACAGTTTAAAATTCAATGCATTGTCATTAAAGACCTGCAGTACCTTTCCTCACTGTCAGATCCATCTTAACTTCACTTAACTTCCCATAAACTTCCAAAAAGAGTGATGGGACTAAGCCAATACTCTAGGGAGGAAGAGCTGGGTAAGATGAAGTTAATGTTTTTAAAAAGATGACCCTGGCCAGTGCACAAGGCATGAATCAGAACATCCAAGGCAGGAGGCAGGGAGACCCAGTTGGAAGTTTCTGTTTCATCAGCATTTCATTTCTTCCATGAACAGCGATTGTGTGACAGGCATGATGTTCAGCCCTGTGTACAAAAGGGATATCACTTCCTGGAGCAGTCCATGTAAATACCATGCAAACGGGCACACTGACAAATATGTTAGCACCATCAGTTGACCATTGCCCAAAAGAAACTCGTATTCCACGTGAAGGGTGAGACAGGAAGCAGAGAAGCAGGGTAGGAGCCCGTCTTCATTCTGGCTATAATAAATACCATAGCCCAGGGCCTTTAACAAAGGACCTTTACTTCTCATGGTTCTGAAGACTGGGAAGCCCAAGGCCAAGGTGCCAGCTGATTGAGTTCCTGGTGAGGAGTCCCCCTGGCTTGTAGTTTCCTTCTTGCCTTGTCTTCACATGGTGGCGAGGGAAAGCTGATCTGTCCTCCTCTTCTTATGAAGGACACCAATTTCATGTCATCCCCATGACTTTACCTAAATTCAATCACCTCCCAAAGGCCCCATCTCCAAAGACCATCACACTGAGGGTTAGAGCTGCAACCGATGAATTTAGGAAGACACCAACATTCAATCCATTACAGAGGCTTAATAGTCTGAACAGGTGACAACAGTAAACAGGAGCAGTGGGAAAGGCAAGGAAGGAACAGATTCAAAAGCCACTTTAAGGGAAGAGTAGGCAAGACAGGGTGACAGGCTGAAGTGAAAGAAGTCAGAGGTGCTAATCACACTGGATCCTGATGATGAGAAACATGAATATGGATCCAGAGGAGAAACCTGAGCATAGAGGGTGAGGGGAAATGGTAAACTTGGCTTACTAATGGTGTCATCCAAAGAAAAGGTCTGTAGCAGTTGCCAAGGCAGGCCTGACACCAAGTGAGAGCTGGTGTTGGCACCGGGGGTTTTAAGAGGAGACCCCCATCTCTCTGACCCATTTTGTGGATGAGCCCATAGCCTTCATGTGCACAGAAGAAGACAGGCCTGGAGAAGATGCCTCCGGAGCCCCCTGCAGCCAGGATGCTGCAGGGAATTCAGCTGATGACTTCCTGCCCAGAGGAGAAGCAGGCTGTTGCCTTTTCAGATGATAGAGTGGCTGGAGCCATGTCTGTGCGGGACATCTGTTGTGTAGACCCCAGTCCAGGACCTCTATGGGGCTCTCGGGAAGATTGCAGCCCAGCGCTGAGAATGCAGTAGCTGAGGGCCCCTGTTAGTAAATTATCCCATCCAGAGAGGCTGTGTGATAGGCATGAGCAGGAAAGGGTGGTGGGAATGGGACCAGCAAAAGCCTGGGTAGAAGGCGTCACACCTGAATTCCTCTACCTGCACGGGCAAGAGTTGGGGGAGGTGAAGACCTCACCATGGCCCCAAGGAGAATAGAACATTCTTCAGGATCCTCCTGCCTGGTCATCCCAGGCATCGCTGCCTGGCAGTGTCCCTTGCACTTCACTTCCCCACATCCCCTCATCCTATCCCTCAGGGCAGAGTTTCTCACAGTGTCACTTGCATTAGAAGAACCTGAGCTGTTTGTCCTCCTAGGCTTCTCCCTGAAACCCGGAGTTTCCCAAGAACCTGCTTTAGGAAGCAAGTTACAGGTGAGCCAGTTGTAGGGGATTCCAGTACACACTGATGTCTGAAAACGCTTCACTCCTTTAGGGGATCCCTTGATGATTTGCTGCTTGTCACGTAAAAACTGGTCTTTGTCTCCCTGCTGCCGCTTAAACAGTGTCACCTATCCCATACCTTTAAGTGCCACCTGAATGCTGATGACTTCCAAGTGTCTGAGCAAGATTTGTGCCCCCAAACTACTTGACTGTCTCCTCATCGGGTCCCTTTGGATGTATAGCAGAAATCTCAGAATTACATTGCGTCTAACAGCACCCTGGATGACCCGTGTACAATCATTCCTGCCGCAGTCTTTGCCACCTGAGTAATGGTTACCATTCGGGTAGAAACCCCAGGAGCCACCCCTTTCCACTCCACATCTAATCCATGAGGCACATACCTCCAGCTCTACACTGAAGACAGTGACTCCAGTCATTTGTCATTACACCCACCCCTGCCAGCCTGCTTAGGTCCATCATGACCTCTCCCTGGACCAGTTGCCCTCCGAACCTTTTCTCTGCTTCCACTCCTTCTTCCTTAGTCTCTTCTGTGCCATCACCAACCTAATCTGGTGCTGGGGGGCTGCCTGGGTCCCCCCGGACCCCAAATTGGAAGGGCCAGGTCAGAAAGCAGTGGGCATGGAGATGAGACATGGTTAGTACAGAAAAACTGGTGCCTGCTCAGAACCGGATATTCCAGCGGAGGAGCTGGGGGCGGGCTCAGAGAGCAGGCAAGGCTGGGAATCAGGCGTCTGCTGTGTGTGCCGTGGTGAAGGGCAGGGTCAACAGCATGTGTGCAGGGTGCGTTTGGCCCAGCGCAGCGTTCTGCGGGATCCTTGGAGAGAACAAGCCAAAGCTTCTGAAAACTTCCTGCCCAGCACCTCCCTCTTTCCACCCTTCACAATCAGCTCTTGGGAAAAGTAGTGTTCACTCGCCAACCTCTTCCAACCACTTCTGCACCATCTGCAACTCCAGAGACACTAGCACCCTGTGTTCCGTAAACCAGGAGTGGCACCCTGTGGTGATATCCAGAGGTCCTGCTCTCCGCACTCTTTAGCCCCCACCTCTCTGCTGAATTTGCCCTCAGGGATTCTCTACCAACTCCTCTATCTCCCATGTTTAGATACACAATTCTCACCTCCCTCTTCCTGCATGTCCAAGCATGAACCACCGTTTTCCCCTTCTGTGTTGCCCATTCTGATTAACACTACTCCCATCACACGGTCACGGGGATCATGGAGGTCCTGCCTCACCTTCCCCCTTCCCCTAGTGGAAAAGCTGGCCGTCAGGAGGCCTATCAGTCTCACTCTTCAGTAGCCCCTCAGTGGAAGAGCGCCTCCTTTTCCTCCATCGCCACCCAATTTAGTCCTCATCATCACTCACTGGGATAATTTGCTGCTGCCTTCTGTTCAATTTCTTGGCCTCCAGCATCCCTCCCCTCCAAATAACCTTCCCTACTGTTGACTGAATTAAGGGGACTAAATTGGGGCTTTTCATTCTGCCTTTCAGGGGTCCACCACTGCCCGTGAGACCACACTCAGTTTTAGCTTAACCCAGAAGCTTCTTCAGGATCTGTCTCCTTCCCATTCTGCTCCGGTTTCTTCCCCTTCACCGCCTCTCACCTCCAGCCCTCTCACACCCTTGCATTCCCTCACGGCCTGCCTCTGGGCCTCTGTGCACGCAGCTCCTCACCCTGAATGCTCTTCTCACACTTTGCTCCTTCAAGGCAGCTCAAGTGTCCTGCTCTGCAGAGTGTCTCTGCACCACTCAGACCCTGTATGTGCTTTTAATATGTAGCCTGTCATCACTGTGGAGCATTCCAGTGACTCTCATCTGCAAGAATGAAATGGTCAGTGCGACATTTTCTCCCTGGTGCCCTCTGTGCCTCAAGCAGTGCCAGGTACCTAGCAGTGATGCACACACATTTCCTGGACTGAACTAAAGGAGTAAAATGCATGATCTATCATGTTATGCTATGTGGAGCTTGGAAGACCCTAAAATTGAGTTCTATGGCAGGTGCCATAAGACCTGGGCCCATAGTTCAAAGCTGGGATGAAGAGACGGTACAAGTAACAGAGCAAACACTGGTCTGTGGAGTGAAGAGAGCAGGTGCAGGGGTGTCACATGGAGGGGTGTCTGTGAGTCTGCTCCGTCTAACGGACTCCCATAGCAAGGTTATTGGGTTGCAGATGCCCCAAGACAAAGAGGGAGAGGCAACAGCCCACACTCAGGCTAAATCACACTCAGCTGCGATTTAGCCCTCAGGAGATCTGGGTTCAAGGCTCACCCAGCTCAGGCACTATTTATTCTCTAGACATGAGCGTTGGGTCAGCTGTGACTGTTGGTCTTCTTGTCCATCAAATGGACATAGTACATGTGGCCAATTTATTCCCTTAATATGCTGAGCATATCGCCCTCATTGAATGTACTAGGTTCAGTACTTATTTTGATGTAGGAGATAGGGCGTGGCAAAGCTGGCTGGGGAAATGAGCAGGAGCTGTCAATTACAAGATCCCAAGGCAACTCCAGGACCCCGTATGCAGAGCTTCTTGCTCGGGCTCCCTCGAGATGTGAACGGCATTAAAGAAGAGTGGTCATCGCCGAAAGCTGCTACGGTTAGTGAGTGTCTCATTCACGGCATGTACTTTTTTATTTTTGCTTTTACCTTCTTTTTCTCTTTGTTCTGCCCAAATTCACTAGCCAGAGCTGGTTTCCTCCCATACCCATTTACCCCACACTTTCCAAATAAACTTTAGGCACCACTATTGGCTTGTCTCATCCAACTCTTTGTTCGAGGCAAGAAGGACCTGGAAAATGCTGATTGGTGAGCCATTTCTAAAGAAACTATCCTACAACAGTTTCACTGTGAGCTCTGACTCATCTCTGTATCCTTGGCACCAGCAGATGCCTAACACATTGCAAGGGGTGTTCAATAAATTTTTAGTGACTAAATGAATGCATGAATGAATAGATACTTCATTCAAGTAAAAGAAGCACTTAGAAGAAGCTGAACAGGTATAATATCCAATATGAGATGGCAGTGGTAGTGATAGTTGACTGAGGCCAAGCAGACGCTTGGAAGACATTAAGCTGAGCCTAAAAGAAAGTAGGCTGTACATAATTTATGATTTGAAATTTTATTTTTCAAGCTTGTATCTTTTTCTTAGCTTAATCACATGATACCATGATCATTGCCTCCCCAGATTTCTTCACCCTACATGTCCAGGCTGTTGTAGGGACTCAGGGTTACAGACCAAATAGGAATCCTAACTCCAGGGAATACAGCATGGAGAGAAGGCAGAGGACCAGGAGAACCTTCAGAATATATGCAGCCATTCCAGTTCTGGACGGTCACTGAGTACCTGCCATAGGTGGGCTCCACTCACCTCTCCCCGCACCCATGCCCCACATTGTGGAACCAAAGTTTCCTGTGCTCTAAAATAGCCTCATTGTCAGAAGGGGTCTCAGAGTCCTCACTATCAATGGCATCCTTATCGTACTAACAAGTACCTGAGGCCCAGAGAGCTTGAGCCTTTCAGCTATGAGAAGAAGAACTGGAATTGCAAAAGAAGGTGAGGCTTCTTAAAATTTCCACCCAGCTTCTCCCAAGAGCTCCACGATTGTATATGAAACACCTCCATCACGACTTGGGAGGGGGAGATGACCCCCATGGCTCTGCAGGGAAGATCCAGGAGACAGGGATCCATTGAGGGCCCGGCCCCCAGTACTGCCTCACCTGTTGTTTTGTCTGCCTGCTGCAGCTCTGGGCAGGCAGAACATTTTCACTTCTGGTCCCCAAGTGTGAGAATTCATCGGCCACTGGTTTCCTGTTTTGTACCAGATCTGCTCAAATATTGCTGTTTCTAGATCATTTTTAATCACTAAGCACTTTTTAAAAATATACTAATGATACTCCCCATCTGCTTCCACTTTGAATTTCTCAGACCCCTGGAGAAGAGACAGGCACTACAACCGTTCTCTTGGCTCCTGTCACCTGGTCCCCTCCACTGCAACTACCATGGGGATGGAAACTTGAAGGAGAACCCACAGCAGGAAGGCTCCTCTTGTCACCTGCTCAGCCTCATCATGGTTTTGGTAGCAGATCACCATCTATGCATGTTCTGTATCCAGAAATGTGTCAATCAGCAGCACAGGGTAGGAAGTGGTCCAAGAGGGATCCCCTGGAGAGGCCTAGAGCCTTCAACCTAATTTCCTGAGAAATTCTTGCCTATGGCTAGAACCAGAGAACTCAGAAGAAGCATAGAGTGTCCTGATTCGGCCTACAGGAAGAACTCATTAAATGGGAGAGAACAAGGTTAATCTCTAGAGAGACTGAATTTCCTAACAGTGCCTAAGATGGTTGCTAGCATATTGCAGAGGCAGGACAAATGCATGCATTAAAAAAAAACCAACCAATAATTAAGTTATGGGAGCCAGAGAACATGTGTAATTAAAATCAGAAGTGAACAAGGTGCAAATATCTTGAAGAAGACTCTTGCAGAAACGAGATTTGAGCTGACATAAAGCATGGGCAGGATGTGCGGTCCTAGAGATCCAGGAGGGCATAAACAATAAAAAGAAGCAAGGGGCATGGCTCATTTGCCTGTAATCTCAGCAACATGGGAGGCTGAGGCAGGAGGATTGCAAGCTTACAGCTAGGCTGGGCAGTTCAATGAGACTCTGTCTCAAAGAATTAAGTAAATAAATAAATAAATTTTTCTTTCTGTTTTTTTAAATAAAGGAAGAATGAGGAGTGGGTCAATGAGAGGCTCAGAGTTGAGGATGGAACCCGAGGAGACCAGGGCTGCTGAGAGCCCTGCTCTTCATATGCAGGGACCCAAAAAAAGAGGTTAAGGACTAAATGAAGGGAGAAGCTGGTTGCTTGGGGACCAAGGATCTCAAGGTGGCTGCTAACTTGGGCTGAGCCTAGAAATGGGTGACAAAGGAAACAATAAATTCTTGCCTGGCCTGGAGCGAATTATTTCCGTGCACAGTGAGTCCACGTGTCTTCCCCTAGGAGGCTGAAGTGAAGCTGAGCATGTGGCGTTCAACCCTGCACGGTGCCTCCCCAGAAAACAGTAGCCTTCTCCTAAGAGAGGGGCTTGGCTGGAAAGAGTCCAGTCTTGGATCCTGGCCAGATCTTTGTGGGGTCGGGGAAAGGCTGAGTAGCAGTTAGAGTCCTAAACCACTGGGGTCCAGTGGAACTACAGAAATCAAATTAGAGGGCATTACAGTTTGTGTTTGCCTCTTTGAATTGTTTACTGAGCTCCGCCTGTGTCCTGGGGCATTTGGTAAACAGTAACAGAGATTTTTTTTGGGGGGGGGGGATTTAGCTCAGTGGCTTAAGCGCCTGCCTGGCAAGCGAAAGGTCGTGAGTTCGATCCCCGGTACCAAAAAAAAAAAAGTAACAGAGATTTTTAAACGTTAAAACAGACAAGCTAACAGGCAGGAAAAGCCTTGGAGAAAGTCTTATCTTGATTTCGTCATGCTCAGATAGATGCTCAGAGAGGCCGAGTGACTAGCCTGTGGTCACTCAGCATGGCAGGGCAGGGTCAGAACCAGGCCCTGTGCAGCATTTAGATCCTACTCTGCTGAGCCCTGAGGTCGGGCTGTGTTCATGAGGCCGCAGACTCTGCACAAGCCCCTCAGTGAGCAGCTGTGAGCCATGGGCAGAGCAAGCCGCCTCTCAGAACCTCTGTCTCCCCACATGTAAAGTGGAGCCACTAATAATCCCTGTGTCACAGCGTGGCCACAAGGCGCAAAACACAGCAATGCGCTGTATAGACTGCACTGTGCAAACAGTTTCTCCTCAGGCCACCAGACATGCTTTTGGAGTTATAGCCTGAGGAGAAACAGACTGCTTGCAAGTGCAGCTCCTTAATCGCTTCTGAACAAGTGGGAATCTTCCCTTTAGAGGAACATGTGGCACCCTAGGGTGGAGCCCAGCCCAGGGTGAGGAGAGCTGTGCAAACAGCACTAGGGAAGTAAGGAAAACGAGGGGGAGGAGAAGGGGCAGCAAGGACGTCAGAGGGCCCTGAAAGAAGAAGTAGCCTGCTCTCGGTTCCGCTCCTGAGGATGTGCACACCACAGGGAAATACCCTTTCTTCTCCCGCTCTCAGCAGCTGTCGCTGAGTCTTCACCTGAAGCCACCAGACCTGGCGTTGGGACCACCTGGGCTAAGGTCCTACCTGCCTTTCAAGTTCCCCAAAGGCTGCCTAGTCCTGAATACCATCAGGGACCCCACACAGTCCTATGGGGAAAGAGGACCCCAGAACTATGCTGAGCAGGGGATGGGAGATATGGACTGGACCCCTGATAACTTAGAAAAGGGGTCCCAGCCCTCAAAGCTGAGATCAAAGGAAGAAGGAAGGCAATGGCGAGTGCTTCCTTTTATCTTTCCCAAGAGGCTTTCAAGGAAGACAGGACCAACACCATGAAGGGCTCTTCCCCACCCCCACTTACTTAGGGACAGAGACCCCAGACAAAGCTTTCCATGTCCAGAGCCTCACTTTGTTAAGTTAGAGCCTGACTCTGCTGGGAGAATGGCTGCCAGACCCGGGCAGGACAGGACGAGGGAGGAGCTGGCAAGGCCCTTCTTCCTTCCTCAATGATCCACTAAAGCCTGAAGCCAGAAAGAAACAAGGCCACAGGAAAGAGAGGATTGAAAGGCCACTCATACGACAGCTCTCCTCCCTCACTGCTGTCCCCAGCTGCTGCATCGGCTGCTGTGACACTGACAGGGGGGATAGTCGCTGGTAATTCTGATGCAGGTTTCTGTAGTGGCATCCCCCTTCTCATGCACTCCTCTGTCCATAGCTGCCCCAGGACTGCAGCCTTCCCAGATGAAACAACTCTGCACGAAGCAGAGTCTAGCTGGTCTCAGGCCAGAGGAAGAAGTGATGACTCAGGAGGACTGTTGTTCTGCCCTGCACCAGCTACTGCCATTCTCAACTTCCTTTGCTCTTATCTGCTTTGCACAGCCTTGCCAGGGTTCCTTTCTCCACCCCACCATGTGTGGCTCACTTTTTGCCTTTAGGGCAGGCTTTGCATGGGAGACACTGATCTCTGGGGGATAGTGCCCACTCAATCCCCATGTCCATCCCATGCCCCGTGACCACCCTAGTACCCGAACTTAGAAGATGTGATGTGCTTCTTGACTGTTCTCAGTGGTGCCCATCAAAACTGAGAGCTGACCAAGTCTGGGAGACCTGAGACCTGTCACCATAGGGAAAATAGGCCCAGGCTGGGGACAGGGATGGAAGGTTGGGAGGCAGCAGGTGGGGAGAAGTATTGAAAGGGCCAGAACCAGACACAGAGAGGAACAGAACAGAGCAAAGAGCAAGCTCAGTCTTCAAGGAAGTTGATTTCTGGTGGAAAGGTGAAAGAAACCATGTCTGGAATCACCTCTAGCCCCAGACAACTTTGCCTAGTGATGATACAGCTGGATTTTCAGCCCTTGATGCTGGTTCTACAAAAACAAACAGCATGGGCCACCCTCTGAAGAGCTCTCCTGTGGCATCTAGGGGCCCTGCCCACACTCGTTTGGTTGAGTGGGTTTGGCTCTCCTTCTGCAGGCTCTGGGCATTCTAGAGTCTCTGTGAAAAACTCCTGAGCCCAGTCAGGTCTGTTCCCAGAGTCTGCCTCTCCCCAAAACTCTCATGCTGCAAGCTGGTGGAGTATCCAGAGAAGACTCCTTGTTCTCCAAACATGAAGGCCAGGCCAGGTCTGGAGGGCTCAGGAAGGGAGGACATTGAGGTGGGATGGGTTCTGAGCTAGAAGCCTTTTCCTGCAGAAAAGAAAGGGAAGGTGAAAAGAAAGAAGACTTGGGAAGGGATTCTCTAAACCATTTTACCTGGCCAAGCTTCTCCCAAGCAAGAATGAGCAGGGGTGATAATCTCATTGGGTTCTGAGTGATCCTTAGTGCTAGGTTTGGGTGCCTGGACCTTCTTAAGACCTTACTTAGACATTAGACTCTCTCAGGGGCTCGCTACTTTCCCACTCACTTTTAGGCTCCAGGTGGCAGATGCCACCCCCATCAGACTAGCCCATTGGAGAACTTCATGTAACCACCATCTGAACTGCTGATGTGGCCACTGATGGTGAAGGGTGGTCCAGTCTCCAGGTCCTTCAGATTCCTAGAAAAAGAGCATCCAATCAAGCTTCAGCAGCTCAGAACCTAGTCTCTCCCTGTGCTCCCTCCTCCTATACTAGAATTAGGGAAGAAATTCCATCAGTGGGGAGACTTCATGCATAGAAACTTAGACATGGACGGGATGATGTGGAACCCCAATGATAGTGATCCTGTTAGCATTCACTCATAGTCACAGAATATCTATCCATCCTATTACTGATAAGATTCACCCCAAAATAGTATTCACCTCATTTCTTAAGGCCAGAGGAGGACCAGGCCAGCCCTGCGGCAAAGAGTAGGTGAAATGATAAGAGGACTTTCTAGCTCCTGCTTCCTGAATCTCTGACTTTCTTCAATTTCTCCCCTTTTATGATATGGTGCCTGAGTTTACATTATTTGCAATCAGGCCTGTCTCCAGCATAGACAGTGAAATGTTTGAGTACAAAAGCTATGCTCAGCCATCTTTATATCCTTAGAGAAGAATACCATGGTGCTGACTGCAACAGAATTTTACTGAGAAAGGACAGATTGATGGTTGGATGGATGGATCGATGGATGGATGGATGGATGGATGGATGGTGGGTAGGTGAATGGGCAAATGTTCCCTGCCTAAGCATAAATGCTAAAATAATATCTACAGGGTTCCATATGAGCCAGTCCATGTTCAAATTTTATGTGAAATTTTCTAAAAGGATTTTCTTTGGGTTTGCATAGGCACATGGAGAGGAGGTAGAGAAGGAAAATAGTAATTTATGGCTCTGTCTTTGATTCTTTCTTCATCATTTTTAACCCTCAGTGCCCACTCCACCCAGATCTGCCCTGGAGCTACTCACCGGATTTGGTACAAATTGAAGACAAAATTAGGCCCTAGGAAGACAATCCAAAAAACAAAACAAACAAACAAAAACAGTTAGTGTCTCCAAGGAAATCTGCTGTCACTCTTCTAGAAATATCTGGAATTCCTTAAACCCTGCTTGGAGGAGTGGGAGATGGGGTTGGCCTCAGGATGCTATGGGAGGGTCCCATTTCTTTCAAGGCCTTCCTGTTAGGAGGCTCAATACCTTGAGAATTGTCTCGGTCTAGAGCCCCAAAGAACCAGATCTAGGCTTGAGTCCAAATTCTACCACTTTACAGCCCTGTGACTTTAATCTCATGTCATCTATTTTTAAAAAAATCAAAGGTCTAATAACTTCTTCCTCACATGGAATTTTAAAGAAAATCGTATTAGGCCTAAGTGCATTGGCACATACAAGGTCCTTAAAAATGGAATATCTGTTAAAGTTAAATGCAGAGCTGGAAAGTTTTCTCTCTCTTGTCATGCCAGCACTCCCTTCCAGCTTTCCCAGGGTCCTGTGATAAGTACAAGTCTCAGAGTTGAGAACAACATAGCAAATTCCAGGAGACTCCCAGGGAAGCTGGAATGTCAGCAAGCTTAAAAGAGGGCCCAAGACTCACGGACAGGGGCAGGAACACAGGAGGAGCCACACTAGGGCCAGCGGAAGCTTGACTTCCAGCCTGTTGCCCTTGGCCTTGGGGCACACAGAGATCCCTCAAATGGACTCCTGTGGGCTGGGAGGCAAGAGGACGCCAACTGCTTCCTGGGGTGGGAGGAGCCCCCATTCCCTGGATAAAGGCCCCACTGTCCCACCCAGCCACTTCTACTGCTTAGCCACCCACTCAAGTCTTCAACCACTGCAACCACCACAGGAAACATTTTTGCATCCCGTCATGCTGAAGGGCTTGCCTCCCCTCTCAGCCTTGTCAACTGCTATAGGAACTCGGGGAAGACAGACCAGGGGGGACAAGGCCCAGTGGTCACTCACCCTCCCAGCAGTATCCACGCTGGTACCATTTGGCCAGGCTGTAGCCAAGGATGGACACGAGCAGCAGTGACAGCCCCACACCGATGATCAGGCCCAAGGTGCTGATGGAGTCCTCATCTGTGGAGAGACACAGGGTCCTTGAAGCATCTCACAGCCCACCTTTCCTCTGCTCACTCCCCCACTGCCCCCCTAAAACAACTGTCCCTAAAAGTCCTGATCTGAGCTAGTCAGTTCAACCCAATCCAACCACACTATTCCCATATGATGCGAATGTCAGACACCTGACTATTTAAAATGAGCCCCTGCAGTATTTGGAGCTTGTTAATCCAAAGCACATCAGACAAGTTTGAGTGGGAAGGCCTTCCTGAAGCCACAGGCCTTTTATCTAATGGGAAAGGTGCTACCTGCTTGGAGAGGACTGTGGAAAACCTAGCCTCAGCCTAAGTGTGGTGGTCAGGAGGGGTAGCCTGGAGACCCCCAAGAACACAAACCCAAGGAGCTTCCGTCCCCTCTCTTTTTAGAAAACGCATGTCCTCAGTGATAGGGTGCTAATCCCCAGGCTCTGGTTGCTTCTGGTGCTCCCCCGTTCTTCCCTTTTTGCAGTATAAATTCTTGATTACATTTATATTTTATTTTTAAGACAAAGCTGAGAGAAAGAAGCAGAAAGAGACTACAAATCTGCAGGGAGATGAGAGACCAGTACAGAAGCAGAGTGCGTGACCAGTTTCTAAGAAAGAAGCTGACAGTGGGCACACCATGTGGCACCTTGTCTCTGCTAAGTAGGGAAGGAAGAAGGCCAGCCCCACTCCTGGCCAGTGGGGCACCAGCTGTGTTGCTAAGAGGCCACACACATTGGTTGAGCCCAGACTTCAAGTGCAAGCTTGCATCTGAGATTCAGCTCTGTCACTTGCTAACTGTCAGTCTCTTTACTTTGCTAAGCTTCAATGGCTCTGACAGAAAATGAGACTAAAAATAAATGCACATAGAGTTGTTGTGATAATTAACAAAGATATTGGAAACAGAGGACACTTAGTGGTAGGCTGGGCATCCCTAAGTGCTCCATAGATATCAATTATATTGTTATTAATTTTGGTACCATTGTTATCAAACAGTGCAAAGCATATTGCAGCTCCCCGATTGGCTGATATTCAAGATCAAGTCCAGATGATGGCCATCACCATCGTGCCAGCGTGAGTCACCACCATCAAGGAATATTCACTCCTTCATCCTCCCTCCCCCAAAACGGGGGAAGCAGGGACTCCCACAGCCAAAACACAAATCCTGCCATCTTGGCAGATTGCAACTAAAAATAGAAATTAGAGTTTAGAAAAAAATAAAGCTGCATTTTATTGCACATATGAGTTTGTCAGTTGAGATTTGTGCTTGCTACTAAAGCTATGATGATGAAGATGACAAGTACTGTTCACAGGTGCCCACCCACATCCCTATTCCCCAGTGCCCTTTGTAGCGAGGTGCCTGCAGGAATGATGACAGCCAGAGCAACTCCAGAGGCAGATGCTGAAGGTGGCACAGCTGTGGTCCCTGTGGATCCTTGCATCCCCACGTGGAGAGCCCCCCACCCAGACAGGAACATCCACAGGGACTAGTGGGGACCTAGGAGTAAGCTTCTGTTGCATCCCAGCCATGGTTCGTGTGGGTCTGTTTGCTACAGCAGTTGAACCCACTTGGTCAGTGCAACTCCTAATGCTCCCTCCTCCCCAGATCCTCCTCAGCTAGACAGCCAGGTAAAAGGAAGTCAGAGAAGACAGCATCCCGGGCTGTGGAAAAATATCTTAACTGACACCAGTACTGATTTAAGGGGTGAAGTCTTTCCAGGGTGGTTAAATCATGAGGGCAGACCCCTGCTAAAGGGATTAAAGACCTTCTAAAAGGGGTGGGTGGAAAGGGTTTATTCTATCCTGCACTTCAGCCATGTGAGAACATGGCATTGGTTCCTTCCAGAGGACACGGCCATGAGGTTCCATCTTGAAGCAGAGCGTCCCCTCCTCTGATACCAAACCTGATAGCACCTTGATCTTGGACTTTTAGACTCCAAACCTTGAAAAATAAGTTTCTTGTTTTTATAAATTAGCTAGTCTTCCATTATTTTTGCTATGGCAGCAGAAATGGACTGAGGGCAGGAAAGAGTTGGGGAAGCAGTGACTATGGAAACAGAAGGTGCCTAGGGTGGGGCAGCCACAGGTGGGGTGGGGAGGGAAACTGTGGAATAACCTCGTGTGAGCCCAAGCAGCCACCAGTCATTTTGAAAGTAAGTGATCTTATCTCCTCTGCCCCTAACCCTGTTCCAGGCACTTGTGTTACAGCAGTAAATAGAAGAAATAAAAACCTCTATGCTTATTGAGATTGCCCCAGTGGACGGAAGCAATGAACAAAATTTAAAAATAAACTATGGAATAGAGAGACCATTTGATCTCCCACCTTTTTTTCTTGCCATATTAAATAACTAGAAAACCAAACAAAACATAAAATAATGGGCAAGGTGGTATATGACAGTGATTCTGAAGGAAGGAAGTGAAATGAGGAGTACTCTGAGATTGCCCAGCTTACTGCCAGCGGGAGTTTCTCACTCGGGACAAGGAGGAGGAACCCAAAGAAAGTTCAGCTTAGTCTAAGTTGAGCAGACAGAATTTGGAATGAAAGGAGATCAAGGCATCTAGAATTTATGGGACAAAACACAGATAAGAAGGAGCTGCACAAAGAGTGATTTCTAGAGTCAGTCATCAAAAGGGATCCCCAAAATCTTTGGCTGTGGCCTGTCTTTTAATTTTGCTTATGGTGTCTTTTGTAAGCAGAAATTTTAATTGACTTTGGCCATATTTGCAGGATTTTTTTAATCTCAAGCAATCTATCACTACTCCAAGATATACTCAATTTCCTTCTAACAGTATGAAGGCTTTCTTTCTAATAGTTTGTATTTTAATTTATGTGGAATTCAATATTTATATTATTTAATGGAAAATTATTGTCTTCTCTTCCTTCAATCATCTTCATTGTTCAGAGGGCCCTTCAAGTATTCAGTAAGGTGTGAATCAGTGCCTATGTGTATAGAATCTACCTGAGGCCCAGAAGGGCAGCATCTGAAAGGGGAGTTGGGGACAGTGTCTAGCATTGAAATAAGAGAATAGTCCTCATCCCCATAAATCAGATTGGAAAAACTCATGAACCACAGGGCATGAGATGGAGAACTCAGGAAGACCTTACCTTGACAGTGGAAAAAAAATAACCCAAAGCCAAACACTGCTCTGAATCTACCTCACATAAAAACAAGACCAGGAGGGATCAAACTCTTTCCAAATAGTTTAGCTATTTCTCATAACATTTACAGGCAAACAAAAATAACCAGAATTCAGCAAAGTAAAAGCCATGTCTACATCCAATTGGGGCAATATGTCAAATACAATGGATGGATTTAGTTACCCAAATAAGTGGAATTTCTTACATTAGCCAATATAACTTGAATAAATAAATAGAACCATAGGAACAAAAACGCTGCCCAAGATTAAAATAGTACTCAAGAAAGAAGAAATTTCTAAAATGTGTTTCACTCTCTAGAATCACTTAATAAAAATATTTCACCTTCACCCCTAGGAAGTCTCCCAGAAAGCAGCATCTCAGGCTGTCTCTTTGGGACCCAAAAGTCTCGGACCCGTAGAGTGGCCTGGGCTGTTTGGACCGAAAGTCTGCACAGACCTGCATCTCGGCGCGACTCTTTGGGGCTGGTAGGCCCGCCCTTCATCCGCAGGGAACTGCCTGGAGATCGGCATCTGGGCCAGGTCGGTTTGGGCC